>CM061224.1:49193903-49268903 GCA_030844895.1 Ambrosia x helenae | reverse complement strand
CACAGTGGATGTCATCAATTTATTACACAAAGGAACGAGATCAATTTGGGTGATGTTATAAGTTTTAATCAAATGAAAGGGTATAGGCTCAACATGGGTTACTAAGGGTGATTTTAGGTAAACAGGTCAACACATAACAAATAAACGGGTATCAAAAGAAAAAGGGGAAACCTAAATTGCCTTTATCATCTATGTGCATATCTAGTCTACAACCTCAGCATGTATTAAATCACACAAGTTCTGCAACAGAGAAACATCTGGCCTACACTCAACAAACGAAAATGTATATAAATCAATATATCAACTAGTAGGCTCAAGATCTCACAAAAGTGGGGAAACGGGTTACCGGTGTGTGCATGTATTTATTACCAATAGCTTGTTAAATCTAGTCAGGGAATTCTAAACTTTTTTTTTAAAACACTTACTGAAAACTGTTCATATTACTTTTCCACAAATTAGACCATGACTAAGGATCTACTGCCAAAAAAATCAAGAAACAACTGGTATGTACTGAAAGAGCTGCTTTATGTCTGATTAGAATGCTTTTTAAGAACAATTTTCAAGACATTTTCAATTTTTTATTTTTTTTATTTTTTTTAGACTCAAAATTAAATAAAAATGAAATTTCCCCACCCCCACACTTAAACGACACATTGTCCTCAATGTAAGATAAGGAATAAACGAAAACAGAAATAAAAAAAAAACATAACAACAATAAAAAGGAACAGACTCCCCTGGATATAGGCAGTGCACGTATGAGTCTATGGAGTTCTTCTCAATCGAACCGTATAGCATTTCATTCGTGGCTGATAAACAAACCTGTAACTAAGACTCAAAAGAAAAATAAAAACATAAAAGTCTGGGATGCCTGATACACCGATGATGTACAGCTTTACTTCGCCTGAATGGAGATTGAGTACAGATGAAGTTATCTGATTGCAAGTTAAACTCCAATCATTCCCAGAAATCAAAAGAGACTCAAAATACAAACTAAAAATAAAAGAAAAAAATAAAACAAAATATATAAATATACAAAATGTACAAGAATCATACTTGATGTTCATTCATGGTGGTCTCAAAGAACATTTGCCTACCGAATTTCCGAAGTATGCTCGGTAGTTTACATGCCAAATAAACAGATGTTTAAAGATTGACATGTGAATTGGGCGCTTTTTGTCATTGTGGAAGAACCATCTCACTCGCCTTTGCCCGATGTCTTGTAATCTCACATTCCTAATATTTGTCTTTGGATCTTCATCCCGAACCTTGTTTATGAAGGTAATCAGTGCGGGATGAGAGTTGTGGGAATCTTGAGAAAGACTTGTGACACCTGCATCAATAACAACAACCTTTTCTACTTGTAACTCTTCAACAAGTGAAGGATTTGGTGTGGTATTAGTCTCCACAACCTCATCCTTAACTTAAGAATAGTCTCTGATATCATCAGGTAAGGGAGATATGGACTCTGCTATATCAATCCTTGCCGATAACACCTCGCATTTAAAGCTCAAGTAATCAATTCTTTGTTGAATTGAAAGGTTAGGTGTTGATAACAACTCCTCGACAATAGATAATTTCTCTTCAATTCAAGCGAGTTGCAATTCCTCCTTGCTTTGATATGTAATCTTTACACATTCTTCTTCATATGGAGGAAATTGGTATTGATTTTGAGGGTAACCTGGAGAATAACATAATTGTGAATTTTCATAATAATAATAATAATTCTCCTGGTTACCTGAAAATGGTGCCTCTTCGAGTTTATAGTTATAGTGACTATGATAGTCTTCTTGACATGGACTTGCCCAGTATCCTGATTTCAACATTTCATTCCAATATTCTAGATCATTCCAAAATGTTGGGCAATCTTCATCTGTATGTATTTGTCCGCAACAGAAACAATGCGGATCTACCGGTGGTAAGGGTTTTGGACAATCTTTACAATCTTCAGTCTAGTGAGCGAAACTTCCACAACTATAGCAAGGTTCATTGTCTTCATCAACCCAATCCATAGTGTTCTACACCTGTAAAGGAAAAACCTGCACAACTAGAACACCAAAAGTGAAATCTAATAAAATTAAATAACACTTTTATATACACCTCTTTTTTTTAATGTAAAGACAACTAATACTAAAAACACTAAGCACACGCACTCCCCGGCAACGGCGCCATTTTGATCGCGTGTCGAAGTGCTAATAAAAAACTATATTAAAAACAACTCCTTAGCTACAAGGACTACAGTATAGGGAGTAGGGTTGTCGAACCACGAGGAGTATGTGGTTAGTGTTAATAGTATTTTATCAGTTAAACTAATTAATTAAAAATATATTTTATGAAGTAAAATGTTGTTGTGCTTGCAAAAGTTGATTAAATGATTTGAAAAGAAAACAATAATAATAAAGAAGTAACTCCCTCTAAACTTCAGGTTCTAGGTTTCACACAGTTTTCAATTTATAGATTGGGAACCACATAGACATAGTTCTGGAAATTAGTTAATTAACCGGTAGCACAAGTTCTTGTCATCAAATCCTATTAACTACCCAATTGTAAGTGTCAAGTCAACCCTCTTTATGTCACCCAACCCGCTACTAAGTTTTGTCATCAACCGAACAAGTTGTAAAGAAAGGACTCAAAACTCAAACCAATTGTTTAATAACTAATGCATCAATAATGTTTAAGATGTTTGTCATCACAAGCAAAAACAAAATCCAATACTGAAAATAAATAAAAAAAAGTGTAAAACCTATGCAAACCATTCGTCTAGAGGAAGTCACAAAAGATTTAGCCTTGCATCTTGATCGCGTGCATGTCCCTCTTTTCTATTCTTAGTGTTGTGCGATCACCTCCTATGTGCCTGTTGTGCATCCTTTTTGATGGGAGCCGCCCCTAAAGAATAGAATTCATCCAACCCTCTAAATAATTGTTGCTTCCAAACCCCTACTAATTGCATCCACCAATTGGGCCGTAGGCCTTTCACGTTTTTTTGTTTTTATTAATTATTATTATTATTATTAGTAGTAGTAGTAGTAGTAGTAGTAGTAGTAGTAGTAGTAGTAGTATAATCTTTCAACTCGGGTGTTCTTCGCTCGACCAAAATTTTTCGTCTATGCCCCAACGTCCATGAACACCTGCTCTTAAGTGTTCGTGTCTCGATTAAAATTCTTTTGTTTTGAGCTCATTATCCACGAACACCTACAAAACACATGTACAATATTAAATAGCTACGACCGACTAAAAATACACAATAAAAGACTAAAATATATACAAAACTAACATATTAACAAGGTGTTTTTCACAACACATCATCCTCGAGATGAGATTCGGAAATTGGAGACTGAGTATCTCAATCTAAAGATGGTGGGGTCGGAGATTGAGAGCTATACTACCAGGTCGCATGAACTGGCAACAATGTGCCCTAACTACTCCACTCCGCTCTACAAGCGAATTGAGTTGTATATCCAGGGCCTAGTACCTCAGATTAAGGGAATGGTCACTGCTGCCAACTTCAATAACCTCCAGCAGGTGATTCGCTTGGCTCACCAGCTGATTGATCAGAAGGTGGAAGAGGGACTCTTACCCCTCGTGGAGCTCCATCTTCTAACACCAATGATAACAAGAGAAAGTGGGAGAATGCATGTGGCAAACTCTCGACTAATGGTAATCAGCAGCAGCAGAACAAGAAACATAATAACGGTAGTAACCGTAATCAATCACAGAGTGGTTATCAGGGACACCGTCCCAAGTGCAATAAGTGCAACTATCACCACTCAGGACCCTGTAACAGGATCAAGTGTGATCGCTGTGGTAAGATGGGTCATGTGCAGAAGGACTGTAGAGTAAATTTTCCAGGAAGCCAGCCAGCACCTCAGCAAGGATAGCAAGAAAGGAACAATAAGGGTTGTTGCCAGTGTGGGAATGAGGGTCACTTCAAGAAGGATTGCCCACAGCTGAACGGGAATGGTAACAACAACAACAACGGTGGGAACAATAACAACGGTGGTGGTAACAGGAATGGGAACAACCACAACAACGCTCCCAACAACAACAACAACGGGGCTCGTGGGAGAGCTTTTGTGATTGGTTCAGGAGAAGCTAGGAATGATAACAATGTCGTGACGTGTACGTGTTCCTTGAACGACAACCATGCTTCTGTTTTGTACGATACTGGTGCGGACTTTAGTTTTGTGTCATCCAAACTTAGCAAACATATAGGAATAGTTCCTACTCTTCTTGATACCCCACATTCTATAGAATTAGCCGATGGGAAGCCTGTCGAGGTAACCCATATCTATCGCGACTGTAAGCTCGAACTAGATGGGCAGTTGTTTGCCATCGATCTTCTACCTATCACCCTCGGAAGCTTTGACCTCGTGGTTGGCATGGACTGGTTGTCCAAGCAACGCGCTGAAATTCTCTGTCAAGAGAAGATTGTTCGTATTCCTCTCTCTAACGGAGAACTGCTAACTATTCGGGGTGATCGTAATGGTGCCAAGGTAGGCATCATCTCATTCCTGAAAGCCCAGAAGTGTATTCGAAAGGGTATTCGAAAGGGCTATCCGCCATTCTGGCTAATATTCGAAAGGGCTATCCGGCCCAGAAGTGAAGTCGAAATGGGGATTGAGGATATCCCAATAGTCCGTGATTTTCCAGACGTATTTCCTGAAGAATTACCTGGACTTCCACCTGTCCGTCAAGTGGAGTTTCAAATAGATCTTGCACCTGGAGCAGCCCTAGTTGCACGCGCACCATATCGCCTAGCGCCAGGCGAACTTCAAGAACTGTCTACCCAACTCCAAGAGCTGTTGGATAAGGGATTTATTAGACCTAGTTCTTTGCCATGGGAAGCCCCAGTCCTATTCGTTAAGAAAAAGGATGGAAGCTTCCGTATGTGCATTGATTATCGAGAATTGAACAAGGTGACGGTAAAGAATCGCTACCCTTTACCTCGTATCGATGACGTGTTCGATCAACTTCAAGGGTCAAGTTTCTATTCCAAGATTGACCTGAGGTCAGGATATCATCAACTGAGAGTCCGAGAAGAGGATGTGGCGAAGACAGCCTTTCGAACTCGTTATGGACATTATGAGTTTTTGGTGATGCCATTTGGGCTAACCAATGCACCGGCTGTGTTCATGGACCTCATGAACCGTGTGTGTAAGCCCTATTTGGACAAATTTGTCATAGTGTTCATAGATGATATATTGATCTATTCCAAGAGCAGGGAAGAGCACGAGCAACACCTGCAGTTGATATTGGAACTCCTGAGAAAGGAGCAGCTGTATGTAAAACTCTCAAAATGCAACTTTTGGATTCGAGAAGTCCAAGTTCTAGGACATGTAGTCAACGAGGGCGGAATACATGTTGATCCCGCTAAGATTGATGCTATTAAACAGTGGGAGGCACCTAGGACTCCTACGGAAGTGCGTCAATTCCTTGGTCTTGCGGGATATTATCGCAGATTCATCGAGGGATTCTCTAAGATCGCTCAACCCCTCACTACTTTGACGCAGAAGGGTATTACATACAAGTGGGGAGATGCCCAGGTGTCTGCTTTTCAACTGTTAAAGTCAAAGCTTTGCAGTGCACCGATCCTATCATTACCGGAGGGTACAGATGATTTTGTGGTATACTGTGATGCGTCTATCCAAGGATTAGGGTGTGTACTGATGCAACGTGATAAGGTAATCGCGTATGCTTCACGTCAATTGAAAGTTCATGAGAAGAACTACACCACCCATGACTTGGAATTAGGAGCAGTCGTTTTTGCTGTTAAGATTTGGAGGCATTACCTCTATGAAACGAGGTGTACGATCTTCACTGATCACAAGAGTCTTCAACACATATTCGATCAGAAAGAGCTGAACATGCGACATCGTCGATGGGTCGAGCTTCTGAACGATTATGACTGCGCCATCAAATACCATCCAGGGAAAGCTAATGTAGTAGCGGATGCCCTCATTCGTAAGGAAACGAAGCCGAAGAGAGTACGAGCGTTACAACTCACTATCCATTCCAATCTTCCTGACAAGATACGTGAAGCCCAGGGCGAGGCTCTAAAAGAAGAGAACGTCAGACTGGAGACACTGCATGGTG
Source organism: Ambrosia x helenae (assembly GCA_030844895.1). Taxonomy (NCBI): domain Eukaryota; kingdom Viridiplantae; phylum Streptophyta; class Magnoliopsida; order Asterales; family Asteraceae; genus Ambrosia; species Ambrosia x helenae. The sequence goes on along the minus strand of CM061224.1, from coordinate 49,262,813 downwards.
CGGATAAACATTTGGAACTGAGAACAGATGGTCTCCAGTACTTCATGGATCGAGTCTGGATTCCACGTTTTGGAGATCTCAGACAACTTGTGCTCGACAAGGCTCACACCTCTCGTTACTCGGTACATCCTGGTTCGGATAAAATGTACCAAGATCTCAAAACCCTTTACTGGTGGCCAAACATGAAAGCCGAGATAGCCACTTACGTTAGTAAGTACTTGAGTTGTGCGAAGGTTAAGATTGAATATCAGAAACCTTTAGGCTTACTCCAGCAACCAGAAATCCCTATGTGGAAATGGGATGGAATTTCCATGGACTTCACCACGAAGCTTCCTAAAACGCCAAGTGGGCATAATACGATTTGGGTTATCGTCGATCGCTTAACCAAATCGGCACACATTCTGGCAATAAAGGAAGCGGACACGCTGGAGAGACTGGCCAACCTCTATCTCAAGGAAATCGTCTCTAGGCATGGGGTGCCTACTTCCATCATATCCGATCGCGATTCACGATTTACCTCTCCTTTTTGGACTACTCTCCAAGAAGCTTTGGGAACTCACTTAGATATGAGCACAACTTATCACCCACAAACGGATGGACAGAGTGAGCGTACCATCCAAACATTGGAAGATCTGCTACGAGCGTGCGTAGTAGACTTTGGCAACAGTTGGGATAAGCACTTGCCGTTAATCGAATTCTCGTATAAAAATAGTTACCACACGTCTATCCAGTGTGCGCCTTTTGAGACATTATACGGACGCAAGTGTAGGTCTCCCATATGCTGGACTGAAGTTGGGATAGCCAACTGACAGGTCCCGAACTAGTACACGAGACTTCTGAGAAAATCGTGCAAATCAGAAACCGGATGGCTGCGGCACGTGATCGACAGAAAAGTTACGCTGATAAGCGTAGGAAACATTTGGAGTTTCAGGCTGGAGACAAGGTACTGCCAAAGGTGTCACCTTGGAAAGGTGTGATACGCTTTGGGAAACGGGGAAAGTTGAACCCGTGGTACGTTGGAGCATTCGAGATCGTCGAAAGGATTGGTCCAGTAGCATATAGGTTAAACCTGCCTGAGGAACTCAGTGGAGTTCACAACATGTTTCATGTCTCAAATCTAAAGAAGTGTCTTGCGGACACGACACTGGTAGTGCCACTGGAAGAGATCCAGGTGGACGACCAGCTACGGTTCGTGGTGGAACCGGTGGAGATTCTTGAACAGGGCATCAAGAAACTCAGACAAAGTACCATACCTATTGTTAAGGTACGATGGAATTCCCGTCTAGGACCGGAATATACGTGGGAACGCAGGGATCAAATGCGGCTTAAATACCCACACCTCTTTACTAAACCTGAACATGTACATAGATCAAACGCTAAACATAAAGCAGATACCTCAAAGTGAATTTCGAGAGGAAATTCCTTTCAACTTGGGGATGATGTGACATCCGAGAACTAAGCATTCATTTTTCTAGCTAGCTTTATGGTTTACTTGCCAAATTTCGAGACGAAATTCTTTTCAACTTGGGGATGATGTGATACCTCGCAATTTCAGGTTCCTGATTCAACTACACTCTAGTTACTTACACTTAGATTTCTTGCATTCTACTTGACTTAACTAGAGTTCACTAGATAAGCTACACGTGCACACACTAACTATATATGTATCTATCGGATATCATAGAGTAACAAATATATGATTAAACTTATGAGAGTTATAAATATTAATCTATGTGTGTACATGAATCTCTTATGCTCCTAAATGTGCTTAATACATATATATACATATATAATAGGCTTTATACATACACTAGACTTTGACAAATAAAACCTTATCTTTGTTAAACACCTTCTAGAGGCCTATATACATACATACATACACGTAAAAGCACACACACAACACATGTTTTCTTAAAATCCTAGCTATGGAGGGGTCACTATCCTAGACTATAAGAATGTCCTTGTTCTTTTGTGATGGGCTGAAATACTAGAACACATGGGACAAGAGAATGACAACTATACTAAAGACAAAGATTTGCCAACACATAATATCCATGAAACATCACTATCTTCTAGAAGCTAACACACATACATACATGTATATAAACACACACACGCACACAACTCCCCCCCCCCACATGTTTGGAAGCTTCCTTTTGTCCCTAGTAGCCACCCTAAGCTATCTAGAGGCTTGGTAAGGTCATGGAAGCTAGGAGCTATCATAGTGAGACAAGGCATGCCAATGAGAGGTCACCATCAAATTCCTATCCCTTAAAACTTTCAGCCGAACCCACATGGAAGCTACACCATACCTAGACAAGTCTTGAAACTATGTAATGTCACTATCCATTCTAACTCCTAGGTAGGCACCATAACTAATCCAATGAAAACAAGGCACATTGGCTAGGAAACAAGTGAGGTAAGCCATCTAGAAACTCATGAGGTAAGCATATTCACTAATTTGGAATCAAAACAAGAATTGTAGGAAACCGATGGAGTGGCGACTTGCCTTCTTACCACTCCTACATTAATCGGCCAACTCATTTGTGATGGAGACTTGTCATGTGATCAAGAACTTTCACTAAATAAACATACTTACACATCTATGGACATAAGGATACTAGGTGTTAAGACTACCTTACAATCCACTATAAAAAGGGGGTTAAGATCATTCACCATTCCTCACACCAACACAAGCAACACTCTTGCTTTCTTACTCTCTTTCCCTCTTTCGGCTCTCTAGAGGCCGAACCACCTTCCTCCAAAACCTTCCCAAGCTTCGGCATTTAGAGTCGTTCATGTGACTTATGGCTATGGAGATCCTGGAACATCACACGCCTCGCGGTATGAACCCTGCAGTGGAATTTGAGGGTGTGACGGCCCTGATCGCAGGATTAAGGCTTGCAAAAAAGATGGTCGTCCAAAAACTTCAAGTGTTCACTAATTCACTCCTGGTTTCTAACCAAGTAAATGATAGCTACATAGCCAAGGAACCAAACATGAAAAAATACAGAGAAAAGGCAAAAGAAATCATGAACACCTTCCAGTCCTGCAGAATCAAACAAGTTCCAAGATCACACAACAAAAAAGCTGACGCTCTCAGCAAGCTCGCCTCATTAAAATTTGCTCATCTTACCAAGAAAGTGCTTGTAGAAGTAATCCAACATCCTTCCATATCCGAGCTCGAGGTACAAAATGTAATCACTGAAAATGAACCAAATTGGATGACCCCATACATAGCATTCCTGAAGAAAGGTGAACTTCCTCAAGACAATGTTGAAGCCGAAAAGGTTCGAATCAAGTCAAGGCAATACATCATCCAAGAAGACATACTCTACAAAAAAGGGTATTTGGCTCCACTGCTTCGATGTGTTGGCCCGGAACAAAGCAGATACTTAATCAAGGAAGTTCATGAAGGTATATGTGGAGCTCATTGTGGTCCACGATCAGTGGTAGCGAAGCTCATGAATCTCGGCTACTTCTGGCCCTCCATGCACAGAGATGCATCGGAACAACTGAAAAAATGTGAAGCCTGTCAAATACGCGCCCCAGTCCCAAAGAGCCCCAAGCATAACCTAATCCCAGTTAACTCAGCTTGGTCGTTTTATAAATGGGGGATGGATATCGTTGGACCCTTCTCACCTGCAAAGGGAGGAGTCAAGTTTTTATTGGTTGCTGTTGATTACTTCACAAAGTGGCCAGAAGTGAGGCCTTTAGGAAAGATATCTGGAAAAAAGATTATCGACTTCGTTTGGGAAAGCATCATCTGCCGGTACGGCCTACCCGGAGTACTGGTCACAGATAATGGGAAGCAATTTGCAGAGAAACCCTTTAGCACTTGGTGCAAGGAATATCGAATAACTCAAGTCTTCATTTTTGTGGCATACCCACAATCAAACGGCCAGGTTGAACGAATGAACCGAAGTGTGGTTGAAGGGATCAAGGCAAGTCTTGGCAGAAAAAGGAGGAAGATGGTTGGATGAGCTCCCAAGCGTCTTATGGGCCATCCGAACCACGGAGAAAACAAGCAACAAGAAAACGCCATACAATCTTACTTTCGGATCCGAAGCAGTTATCCCGGCCGAGATTGGGGTTACCACACCCCGAACGCTCCACGTTAACATCAAGACCAATGAGGAAGAAGCTCTGCTCAACCTAGATCTCTTAGAAGAAACAAGGGACTTAGCAGCAATTCAAGAAGCTCAATACAAACAAAAGATGGAGTCCTACTACAACACTAAGGTAAGGCACGAACGCTTCAAGCCGGGAGATTTGGTCTTAAGGAACAACGAAGCAAGCAAGAAAGAAAATCAAGGAAAATTAGGACCAAGATGGGAAGGCCCCTACACCATCTTGGAATCCCACAAAGGAGGATCCTATAAACTTGCCATCATGGAAGGCAAGAAGCCACCACGCCACTGGAATGACAAGAACCTTAAAAAGTTCTTTGTCTAGGCCTTCAAGAAATGTAATTTCCTCCTAGTTGAATGATGTAATATTGGCTTGTTAAATCAATGAAAGGATCAGTAGATCCTCTTTAGAAAATTTGTTTTTCTATCCTATTTCCAGGTTGAGAACCTTGCAAGAAACTCCATGGCAAGGGCCATGTAAGGGGATGAGCTCCCAGGCCATATCGCTCAATAGGTTCAAGGGTTGAATGAACCTATATAAGTGGTGAGTTCCTAGATCAATCCAACTCCATGAGACCCACAAAGCTCTTTCTTTACATGTCTCATAGACGGGTTTGAACAGCCTACACCAATTGTTCCTTAAGTTTTTGAACAAACTTACGAAAAAACAAAAAACACTAAGTAGTGTACAGGATAGATGGTGACTTGTTTACCTAGACTACCTTTAGGATGAATGACTGCAACATTCAACCCTTTAAGGTGCTATCGGTTAGACATTCCCAAACATAACAAAGACAAATACCATAAAACAAACATAGTTAAAAAAGCCAACAAAGAAAGTAAACCTAAAATAGCCTTAAGGGCTCAAAACATTAAAGGCCTTAACAGGCCAAGTACTACAAACTGTTCACAAGGCTATCAAAGCCTACTACCATAAAGGAGTCCACCAGGCTCCAACAAAAGTCAAACTTTTCAAACACCAGATTAATTGTTTATAGACATACTGCTAAGAAAGCTACGAATAAAGGACAAGAAGCTAAGCAACATCACCAGACCCCGAAGGCTTCGAGGCCTCATCTTCCCCAACCATTTTCGCCACCTTTGTCTTCTTAGTTTTCTTTCCCTTTTTCAAAGGCCTATCCCCAACAACCCCAGCCTCAGAAGCTTCAACGCTTGCATCCTTGGACAGTAACTCTTCAGCATCTAAAGTCTCCTCATTGTCACCAGAGCGAGCCCGTTTCTTGGAAACTGACTCAAGCACTTGAGCACACACAGCTTCATTCAAACCAAGAGGCTTCATCTGTCTTAGTACCTGCAAAGGTTTTCCATAACAAGAGGACACCTGGGAAACATACTGATAGGATTTATGCTCCATCTTCAACACCGTCTCTTTAAAAACATCCAAGGACTTGGTGTAACAACCGGCAAAAATAAGGTAATTCCGTACAGATTAATTAGTATATGATTAACGTAATTAAATGCAATTATGTGTGATTTAATTATCAAGGCCTTAGGAGATAGCAATTTCCAAATAGTGCATAGGAATGCATACGTTTAATGGTAAAACATGATTGGATCATGTGCGAATAAGCTATCCGGTATGGACGTTGGCAATTACCCGGTAATAATTAAATAAACGAAAAGGATCCCGGACACCCAGGATATAAAATAAAGGGTATTTTCACAAAATATAATGAGTTTTGGAAACCCAAAACCATAAGTGGAAACGTCTTATACAAATCTCCCGGTAACGAATAAAGTGCGCGTACCGCACCCGATACGCGCATAACTCATAATTTCACCCAGTAAAAGCCTAAATAACCAATCAACGCTTAAATTAGACTATATTTAAGGGTTATTAAAGGTATTTTTAATGTCCGGATAACGCGTGATTAAAACCCGAAAAATACCCGAACGACACCCGAACGACGGGGGATTAAACATAACAAACAATGGGTAATAATTTGAAGTTGTGGACCCCACACAAACCCACATGGGGGCCGGCCTAAAGGCCAAGGGTGGTGCCCATGCAAGTGTTAATAATAATGATCTAGTAACCTACATATAAAGCATGCAAAAGGTGTAAGAAACATGAATAATTATCAAGTACAAAAGCATGCCACTCCTTGTCCCCCTTTGCCAAAATTTCGGCCATATGGCCATAGGATCCAAGGCAACACTTAACCATCATTACACTAGTGTATGCATGCATGGTGGGTCTTGTATAAAGATCATGAGAAGATTACAAAGATTAACCAAAGATTTGCAAGCAACCTCCTCCATACACACATACATATACGGTTATATACACACACACACACTTCATATCCTTTCAAGATTCCCAAGTACACATACAATCCTTCATAAGATTTCTTAAAATCTTTGGAAGATTACATGTGATAATTATATATAAACATGTGTTAGATACATGAGTTAAGAAAGCAAAATCTTCTTCTTCCTTCCTTCCTTGATGCCGTGGGTTTCTTCACACACACACACACTCTTCTTTCAAGTTTTTACATCTTCAAATCACTTGAAACAATCCATCATCCAAACCCTATTGTGTGTTTCAAGCTTGGAGCTTAACCATTAAGGAAGAACACACTAAACCCCTCTCAAAATCAAAGGTTTTGTCTTCCCTAGCCTTGTGCTAGTAGTAAGCTTCTTAATCTTGTTTTTGATTGTTATTATTCATGTATGTGTTCTTAGAAGCAAGTTGTACATGAAGGGGTTTAAAAGGTGGTTTTGAACATAATCTTTAATAGGTTTTACATGTGTAAAATGGAAGATTAAAGATATGAAAATAAACCATGGATTTGATAATGATGATGTATTAATCTTGAAAATATGTAAAGTTTGCATCTAAAACTAAGTAGGATGATGTTTTGGTTAAAATTGTAGAATAAACTTGAATATGTTAAGAGTAACTTTAAATCATCTTATTATGATCATACATGGTGTAATACGTGGTAAAACATGTTAGAAGTTCATGAATGAAGATGATGGAAAATCTAAGTTAGCTTACTTAGATGAATGGTATTTTGTTAAAATGGACAAATACATAAAACACACACATAAGTAGTCTTCCACATGAAATACAAGACTAACATAAGTGTTTTGATACAAAAATAACTTACCAATAAAAAGTTGAATCTTCAAAGTTTACTATTTTGAGTGAAAAATGTTAACTTTGGAAGCTAGAGTGGAAAAATGCAACTTTTGGAAGTTAAGGGACTAAAGTTGTAACTTTGAAAGTTAGAGGACTAAAATGGATATTTTAGAAACTATTAGTCCAAAAATGCAAGTATGGAAAGTTCGGTGTCAAAAATGTAAGTAATAAAGTCTAAGGATGATTTTTGTAAATACTAGTAGAAAATACTTGGGTATTTTGTATAAAAGTGTATTTTTGAAAGTTATAAAAATACAAAGGGTTTTAAAATAAGGATTTTTATAAAATAGAGATTTTATAAAAATGTTAATCAAACTTGAGAAACTTATACAAAAATGAATACTTTTATATAAATGGGAATATAAAAGTATTGGAAGCATTTTTGTATCTAAGTTAACAAGTTGGGCTAAAATACAAACCTTCCAAGTAACATGGGTTTAGAAATGTGGATAATATTTCTATAAAACACATGTTGGGAAAGACTTGGAAAATTGACTAATCGAGTTAAGGTATCGAACTAAGACGCGTTAACAAACCGTACACGGACGAATCATGAGAAAAATGCCATTGCGGCAAGATGAGAAAATATATATATTTAGGAAGTAAAATATATATATACATGGGTGAAAACTAATAAACACTTTCCTAAGTGTTAAGGAATTATTCGTGGGAGAAACACATGACATAAACAAATAAGACGTTAAACAAACGTATATGCTTAACAAGGAAAATTGCACATTTATATATATGTACGCTCGTCTCGGCAAAATTCTAGTATATCTACTTAATGGGAAAGTAGATATGTGGGAAGGGAAGCCGCGACGAAAAGACAAAGATATATATATGTGTATGCCGAATCAACGAGATCCTAGTATATTTATTTGAATGGGAAAATAAATACACGGTATGGTGAGTTGAATCGGGCGTCAAGAATATACAATCGAACGACAAGATCTTAGTATATTTGTTTAAATGGGAAAACAAATGTGCGGCAAAGTGAGTCGGGTCGAGGGTCGAAATATATATTATATCGAGCGATACGATCTTAAGTATAATTATTTAAATGGGAAAATAATTATATGTTAAGTGACGTCGAGTCGATGATAATAAGATACAAGTTAAGGAAATATTAACAACAGTAATATATAACTGGTAACACAAAAGGTAATGTAACGCCAACGAAACCTAGGATACGCGCTCAATTAAACGGGATTTGGAATAACTTGTGGTCGGGAGTTGGGTGTACAACTTGCCAAGGCACATGCACTATAGGAATAGTGACTTATACGTCTAGGACGTTTGTAGGTGCGAGACCCTCCTTGCTATCTGCCTAGTAAGCCAGACAGTGTTTCAGGTGAGTTTCACGGCCCCATTTTACTGCTTTAACTGGGGGAAAGATATGTTGGTCAAATATTGTCACATGTTGAAAAGGTTTTCAAAGGTTAAAATGTGATAAGTGGTATGATGAGTACTTGAGCAGTGATCGCCACTCGGGGTTGAGTCCTCTCTTCCGTAATCATTAATTCAGGGAAATGAAACCGAAAGAATATTTGAATAGTACTATTGGTGCCTGACAAGGCCCACCCCTAATCGATAGCGTCGATTATGCATTAGGTTATGCCTGGGGTGCATATATTCTGAACTTAAGTCGTGGGAAATCCGAGTAACGACTTGGAGCGGGGCATTATTATCAGTCTTGGTTTGGTTATGGGGCTCAAGGGATTGCTCATCATTATAGTTTGTAGGAGCTAGCTACTCCTTACAAAGGCCACAAGTTGTGCAGGTTCGCACATGTTGTAAAAACGGAATATCGATCGACAAGATCCTAGTATAATTACTCAATGGGAAAGTAATTATACGGTAAAGTGAGTCGAGTCGATGGTTGTGAAAATGTTGCTGTTATGAAACTAAAACCTGTGAACTCACCAATATTTTATATATTGACGTCTTTTTAAACATATCTTTCAGGTAACTAAGTGCTGAATAGATATGGGGCTAGTGCGGTGGAATTCGGGATGTCGGATACTGGTCGGGATTTCATTCACTGTTACCTTCGGGTTGGAACATAAACGAAAATTCCCATATTGAAAACTTAATGTTCATCGTTTTAAATAATGCCTTGTGCAATATTGTAACGAGATACTCATTTCCGACATTCTAATAAATTGATCTTTTCTAATTAAATATAGTTTGTGTTAATCTTGACTTTGATATACTTTCGAGCGTTGCGCCACGTGTTTCCGCCATTGGCGTGGTGTGACACTTGGGCTGAAACAAAGGAGACTCCTCCATAACCTCACCCGCTTCATGAGCTTTAAAACCTGCAACAAAGCCTGTATGCTTGCCATGAATAAGGAGTTTGGTATAAGCCTCACCAAGAGTAGAGTTAAACTCCGCAGAATGAAGCAGATAGGTGACAACTTGCTGGAAACCTTCCTCAATCAACCATTGACTGTCATCTAAGGCACCAGCAAGGGAAGCCTCTAACCCAACCTTCTCTTGCTCAAACACCTTCCTCTCTGCTTCAAGGCCCAACCTATCAACCTCAAGTTTCACATGAGCAGCCTCATGTTTAGCAACCTCAGCTTCATGCCCTTTCTTCAACTCATCTATCAGCCCAACAAAGGTCTTCTCTTTCTCAACCCATTCCAAAGCATCCTTCTTCAAAGAAGCCAAAGCTTGCTTCATCTCTTTCCTTTTCTTGGCAAATTTACTATACTCCCACATCATCTTCCTAAACCTGCTAATACCTTCAGGAAGCATAGCAGCCAGAAAACAAGTTCCAACCATCATTTTGGTCAACAGAGCATCATCATCCAACCCCTCCAAGCAAGCCTTGGCACCAGGGGTAGCAAGATGTGCAAGAACATCCTTACAAACAGCGGATGATTTAAAAGTATCATAAGGTTTCACATTCCAACCAGGGGTATACACCCCTTCACCATCCACACTTGTGGAACCCTCACCATGCTTCATCATCACAACTTTTGCAGCCACCTTCTTACCCTTACTCTTCTTGCCAACAACTTCTTCAATAACACCTTCAACCTCCTGATCTTTCTCCCCTTCAGAATTCTCTATATCATCACTAACATCAACCGCTTCAGAAGCATCCACAGACTTCGCAGCCTTCAACAAACGACGACTAGACCTCCTAGTCGAGACAGGCTTAGAAAAACTCTTCACATTGGGAACAGCGACATAGTTACCACCATCATACCCTCCCTTCAGCATCCTTGTAGACAACCTCTGAAGCATCATCGCCCTTAATAAAGTCCAAAGCCGACATAACTACAAGACAAACAACAAGAAAAACAGAAAACATAAATAATGTGAAAGAAAAATCAAGTAAAAACGGTGATAAAAACAAGCATACCCCGATCACCCTTCATCAACACAGGGTCTCTACCCTGTTTCTCCCAACGAGTGCTAATACCGGATAAAACAAGAAAAGGTTCGCCAAAGGGACGAAGCCTGGAAGGACATGCCCGAATAGCCTTAAGAAAAATCCCATCTAAGGCAGACTCCAACGGCTCTGCTTCGTTAAGAACAGCCTCGGGTGCCTCCACACAGGCTTGAAGGGAAAAATAGACTCAGAAACCCAGAAAAATCTAGTCTTCCACTGACCAACGGTCGTTACATGTGAAGAAATCAAGTTTGTTTCAACTGAGGATCCTTCAAAGGTAAACCAATCACCATTCTTAGCAAGGCGAAAGAAACGCCTAAACATAAGAAGGGTTGGGTCATAACCAAGAGCCCTACAAAGGATCTCAAAATGCAAAACACGGCCAACCCCATGAGGATGGATTTGACCCAAAGAAACCCTATAATACTCAAGTACATTGAGCAAGAAAATAGAAAAGGGGCGACGAACGTTGGAAAACTCAAAATGACGACAATATAGTGCGATAGAACCATCAGGACAACTGGCAACAGGATCTGTCAAACCAGGAGTGGTAGGCTTGAAGGACAGATCAATGTCCCACTCCAAGCAGAACGCTTCAACTTCCTCTTGGGTCAGGGAAGAGAAGGTGATAGACATATCCTTCTTAGCACCCATAGCGCCGTGAAGGATGATCAAAAACAAAGAAAAGTAAAAGAGGAAAGACTGACCTGATGAATGCAAGCGAAACCCTAAGTAAAATGAAAAGGAATCGTTGGAGAAGAAAGTAAAAAAGTGAAATTATTTTGTGGTAATGAAATAATATAATGACAGTTATTATAGATAATGATGCAAAATAATTAATACAAAGACTGAGCGGCTGACATCTGTCACATCAGTCAGTCAAATCACAATTTAAATCCAGAAAAAGTAACCGCCCAAAAACCTACGAACCTTCGAACCTTTCAACGAAAAACAAAGATAGCAAATAGTCAGAAGCCTTCTACCTACGCCACAAAGACTCCTGACTTGGGGGGCTGATGACGTAGGTAGCCCAAGGCAAAAAGTCTGATAACCATCACAAATATACGCTTGAAGCGTTGAAACCTACAAAGGTTCAAACGATGAATAAGCACAGATCAAAAGATGACCTGTCTTGTCACCTTTTCCTCGGCCAGCTCAAAGCAACTGTTGTGTAGACATTGCACAGCTCGGACCGCAGGTCCAAAGCCATTACCAACCTAAAATGGCATGTCCTCTTGTTGCAACATGGTCCAAGATAATATGCCTTCCTGAATTAGGAGACAACTCCTCTATATAATCAGGATCAAATCCACACATCTGATCCATCCTTGATTATTCCTCTTACACTCAATCTTCTTTTCCTTTAGTTAACACACACACGTGAGGAGTCCATCTCCATCACATGCACACATCTCTCAAGTCTTGACAATTCTGGTATTGAGCAATACTCAGACCAGAATTCCAACACTGCAAAAACCATATTATCTTGAAGAGTAAAGTGCACGGATGGTCCCTGTGGTTTGCCCAAATTTAAACTCTGCTCCTCAACCTTTGGAAATTACATGTATGGTATCTGTGGTTTGTATTTTGTTTCATCGGTGGTCCCTGACTTGGATGGAGGTTAAGTTTTTCAGTTAAGTCAATGTGAAATTACTAAATTACCCCTCTTTAAAAAAAACAAAAAAAAAAAAAAACCACCACCACCACCCCTTTGTTATATCTCATCTTCTCAAACCCACCAACCACTACCATCTTTCTCTCTCTCTCTCTCTCTAGCCCATAACAACACCCAAACCCCCTTTCTGATTATAACACCCACACCACACAAGCATATAGATTGAGAATAGAGTGAGAAGTTGAGAGGATGAACCAGAAGCCACCGGCCACCACGAATGGCGGAGCCCAGCGGCGGAGCTCTGGCTACCCTTCCCTATAACCGACGCTCGAGACCATATCTATCACCATAGCTGTAGCATCATCATCATTATTTCAGATTATTATTAAAGAAAAAGGGATGGGTTGGGGTTTTACCGGTGCCTGTCGATTGTGTGGTGGTGGAGGCGGCGGCGCCGCCGTGTACCACCACCCATCTCCTCCTCATCTCCGATCTCTATCTCCCCCTCTCTCTCCTCTTTCTTCCTCTGATCCTTCTCTTTTCCTTCTTTCCCGTTCGATCTCTCTTTCTTTTATTCTGCTTCCTCTTTCTCGCCGCCTCTCTCTGTCTTTCTCCTGGTTCTTTCTCTCTAACTCTCTTCTTTTGAATCAACAGATGTGTGTGGATGTGTTTAATGTGTGTGTGTGTCTTGTGTTTTCAACAGAGAGAAGGGATGGGGTGGTTTGGGGTTATGGTTGTGGTTCGGTCTGATTGTGGTTCGGGTCTTGCTTCGAGACGGGTTTAAGTCGGGTCAGATCTGGTTGGGTTAGTGGTGGTGGTGGTGGTTGGGAGGAGGAGGGGGTGATGTTGGTTGTTTGAGGAGGAGGAGGTGGTGCTGGTCATATACACAAAAGATTAAACTGCTCGGATGGTCCCTATGGGTATTTTGGTCATTTGACATGACTTAACTGATAAAATTTAACGACGTTAGCTGGTAGGGACCAAAATGTTATAAAATGTCAACGTTGGGGACCATTGAAATATATGGGGGCATACGTGAAATTTGGGCAAACCACAAGGACCATCCGTGCACTTTACTCTATCTTGAACCTCCTTCTACGTTTTGCAACGTAGGAGGACACCACGACCTGCGTTTGGCAGATCGAAACCCTTGAACCCTTTAACCTCTTTTTGTGACTCAGAACTAACGTTAGGCTATTATTTGTTGTAGCAACAGTTTTCATTACATTTTTAGTTTTTATTATGTCATCCGATTTTGAAATCCAGTCAGACCGATCAAACCAGTCTGACCAGTGAATCAGTATGGGGTCTGATCCGCTCTGTGATCCAGTCTTGTAAACATCGGATAAATTTGAAATTGAGTACATAATACACAAGTCATCCCCTCTATCTACTCCTGTAGTATATAGATAAGTACGAAAACTACTAACGCGAATCCGAATCAGCAAAAAAAAAAAAAAGTGGCGGGGCCCATTATCACCTCAGTACCTCCGGCGTACAGTAGCACTATACGATCACGTACGGACCAAACCAAAATCCTCTTCCCCCACAGATCTCTCAACATCATCATCATACTCAGTTAATCCCACCTATAGCAAAGCTAAGGTAGGGTCTGAGGAGGGTAAGATGTAGACAGCCTTACCTCTACCCCTAAGAATAGAGAGGCTGCTTCCAGTGAGACCCTCGGCTCGATGTGGTTTGGTATCAAGCCTTGGACATAAGGCACAAAACACTTAGCAATCGGGACAAACCCAATCGGTGCATGTACCCCTTTGTCTTTTGGCTATCCACGCCACCACAGATCTCTCAACAATAATAACAATAATAATATTATTATTATTCACCAACGCGATGGCGATGGAAGACAACAACGAGAGCTGCGGCAGCAGGGCGGTGGAGTCACCAAACAAGAGCCGGCAACGTCGCCAGAAACTGGAGGTTTATAACGATGTTATTACTCGTTTATACGATATGAAGCATGTGGATACTGATTCACCCGATTTTGAAGACCAGTTATGGCTTCACTTTAATCGCCTTCCTCCAAGGTTGTTGTTGTTTTACAGCTAATGTGTAATTTGATCGTATTTCGAAACCGAAACAATTAAATCTGATATATAATATTTGCATGATGCATTACTCGTGTCTAGTGTTTAATTTGATCCTATTACAGTTAGGTTTTTCAAGTTGAGATGATGTAGTAGTTGTATCTAATGTTTAATTTGATAGTAGCGAGGTTTTGTAAATCGACATGATGTAATAATTGTATCTAATGTTTAGTTTGATAGTTGCGAGGTTTTGTAAATCGACATGATGTAATAATTGTATCTAATGTTTAGTTTGATAGGCGCGAGGTTTTGTAAATCGGCATGATGTAATAATTGTATCTCATGTTTAATTTGATAGGCGCGAGGTATGCTAAGCAACATGATGTATTAGTTGTATCCATTGTTTAATTTGATTGTATTTGGGTTAGACGTGTGAGGTTTTTGCAAATAGGCCTGATGAAATACTTGTATCTTATGTTTAATTTGATTGTATTTGTGTTAAGTCATGTTAGGTTTTGCAAATTGACATGATTCAATGCTTGTGTCTAATGTTTAGTTTGATAGTTGCGAGGCTTCGTAACTCGACAGTCGACATGATGTAAAATTTCTATCAAATGTTTGATTTGATTGTATTTTTGTTATGTCATATGAGGTTTTGCAAATCGACATGATGTAATATTTGTCTTAAATGTTTAGTTTGGCTGTATGTTGGTTAGACACGGGAGGTTTTGAAAATCGATATGATATTATGATGTAATAATTGTATCTAATGTTTGATTTACTCGTGTTTTGTTAGACGTGAGGTTTTGCAAATTAGAATGATGTAATAATTGTGCTATCTGTGTCTGTAATTGTCTGTAATTGTTTGGTGATATCCTGTACGGAACGCAATTAATATTTTTGGCGATGCGGTTGATTGTTAAAGATTACTTACTATCTTTGTGATGGACAGATATGCCCTTGATGTGAATGTGGAGAGAGCGGAAGATGTGATCGCGCATAAGAGAGTTTTGCAGATGGCAGAAGATCCTGCGAATAGACCTGCATTTGATGTCCGTTTAGTGCAGGTAAAAATATTACTGAAAAGTTTGATTTTTGATTTGCATGGTTAAGTTACCAATAAGTAGGTTTCAATCTTGGCTTAAAAAGGCGCACGGCGCACCTAACGTGTGAGTCGCTGAGGAAAACACATAAGGGGAACGAAGGCTCACCTTATGTAGTCCTCGGTCAAAATTGGTCAAAGATTTGGTGCGTATGAGGTTTATATGTAAAAACAATCTAAGGAATGTAAAAATTATGAAAGGTTTACTTGATAAATATGCTTATATGTAAACTGATGGGAGATATGCAGTTTCTGATTGTGAATAAACCTTACTTTGTTGTACACAGACACTCGCCACGGGCCTCGGCTTTTGTGACCAAAGCGCTACAGTGCCCTCGCGCCTTTTTAAACCAAGGTCACATTTATTGCATTGATTTGCATAATCTTCTTCATTTATTAATAATTTATGTCATAGTTATCAAAGGTGCTAGGCGCACTCAAGGCGAATAGGCCTCACCTGTGGCCTAGGCGCAAGGCGCAAAAAAAAGCGAGCGCCTGAGATAAAAAAGCGAACAAAGAAAAAAAGGAAAAATATATATTATGTATTAGGAAAATAATATTATTCTTCAAATAAAATAAACAAAAGCTATTATATAACATTTAATATCATCTAATTAGTATCAAAAGTTCTAAATTATAAGTGTATTAGTGCATAAAAGTAGTTTTCCTTATATAAATATAGAAATATGGCTGGAATCTAGTCATAATTTAGATAATTTGGCTGGAAATTCTTTGGAATTTGGATATCTCGTTAACTATGATTTATGTTAGGAACTTTGTAAGTGTGTTATTTTGTTGGTTGAATTTAAGGCTTGGCCTTGCATTGTCTTGAGTTGTGAGAAAGACACACCTGTATATATTTTTTCCGCCGAAGTCCGACTGGTTATGTTCGCTTAAACTTCTCTAACATCTTTCTGGAGACATCAGTTTCTGTATAGATGTATATCGCAATATCCCCAATTCACATTACGGTTAAAATCTGTTCCCCCCTGGCCCCTGGTCTGGTACTTAAAACTGGAAGCAGGGTGTTGATCTTTATGACTCTGAATGTTTTAATGGACATAATATGTTGATATGAATTCTTTTTGTGGTCTTTCTCTATCCTTCTAGTGATTCTGGTTATTTGTCACGTAAACTGATTGATTAAGATGAGTGGTCAGTAGAGATTAAGATGAGTGGTCAGTAGAGATTAAGATGAGTGGTCACTGGTCAGTAGAGATCGAGGGTGAAGGTGTTGTGCGCTTATGTCATGATATTGCCTTGATTCGAGAATGAGAAGTGTTGTTCACTTATTGTTATATTGATTGGGTCCAGTTATTTTATTCTAGGTGTTTATTATTCCGGAAGTTTGTTATTAAATGATGTGATTAGAAGGTACAGGGTTACTTTTGCTTCACAGTTTGTCTGTTAGAAGTTTGCTAGTTAGAGACTAATTCCCCTTTCGTTAGAAAATATGCCCATGATATTTTCTTAAAATAAACAGTATCAGCTCCTTAATTCTCTCTGGATATGAATATGTTTAAGGGACACATAAGCATTATCCGAGCATTTCTGGAATATTGGCAATTTATTTTCATGATGTTACTTTTGTCTTATGCAAGGAAAATGTTATGTAGGTTCATCCTACCTCAGATGAGAACATGCCTGATATGGACAATATGGACATCTCAATGAAAGAAGACGCTCAAAGCACTTTAGCATACACTAGCAGAAGCGGGTATTGACACAACAAATTTATGAGTTATTTTCTGGCTTATATTGGGATGCTGTTACCTTTTTTTACTTCTTAATAGTTTGAATACTTTTTAATTTTTGAAAAGATAAATGACAGTAATTCTTTATTTGCTAGATTTCAATCTAATTTCTTATATAACTTGTTGTTCTTGTGTTATTCTTCATTTCTTGGATGGTTTATGCTCTCTTTAGATCGCAACCTCCTCCGCCTTTTGGTTCAACACAAAATCTCGAAGCACGGGCACTTAAAGTCGATAGAAATCATGACAATTATACTGACAATGAAGTGAATTCAACTTCAATATTTTCCAGGTAACCTGTTTCTAACTCAAAACTTTCTAACTTGCTGATGCTAAGTATTTTAGTCAAGAAACATTAGAGCTTACAACACTGGATTGTCTGATTGCTTATGATTTGATAAAACTATTGTTATTTATATTTATTAGTTTTATACCTTTCTAATCCTAGAAAGTATTATTACTAAAATGCATGTTTCATAGATCTGCTTTCAGTATGATTGAATGGCTCTAAATTCATAAACAGTTTGATTTTGGGAATCATGTATGACAATGTAATAAACATAGGTTGACAAGATATAAACAATTTTAAATTTATTAATTGTGTATGATTAACTACCTTACATACTAAATGGTGTAAGTTTAAGCCATTGTTTTTATAGTATAACTTACAGACAAGCACTTCCACATGCCTTTCCATTTGGCAGAGTTTATGTAACCTTCCTCTTGTTGCTTACTTGTGTTCATTTATTCAAGATGATCTTTCACAAAATTGTTTAACCTAATCCAGTTTGCTATATTAATCGTCAACATTTTTACTAATTTGTTAAGATTCTCTCAAGTTGTTATTGTGAAATAGTGACCCACTAATGGTAATTGTTAAATTCGGATAATGCAGGCCAATGCATGAGATCACGTTTTCAACTATTGACAGACCAAAAGTTCTAAGTCAGGTATATGTATATATTTTATTATAAATTTTTCAATAACTAAAAAGTTTTATGTTTGTGTTTTATAAGTATGAACTTTTATATGTCGTTGGAAGTCAAAATTTGACTGGTTTTAGCTTCAATGTAGATAGCTGTACGTTTAAATGACAGGATGCTTGTTAATTGATTACCTCTATAAAAATGCTGGGCAAGTTTTCTTGATGTAGGATATATAGTAAGAATTATGATTAACCTATGAACTTATTATAAATTATGCAGTTGACTTCTTTACTTTCTGAGCTTGGACTGAACATTCAAGAAGCACATGCTTTCTCAACTACTGATGGCTTCTCGTTGGATGTCTTTGTTGTTGATGGATGGCCTCATGAGGTATGGTCTTAGTTGTCCATATATCACTGAAATAGATTCCAATAAAAACGATATTTTTTCATCAATAGTCAATGTTTTTATTATCAGGTTTGCGGGTATTATTTTGAAAATAGAAACTTCATTATCTAGTTTTAAATAGTAATTACTAGTTATGGAAATTGGAAAATTTGTTGCAAACTTGCAATATTGAAAACATCTGTGTGCTCGCTTGTTTTGGCAACTTATAGGAAACTGAACAGCTCAGAGATGCTATAGCAAAGAAGATAAGGAAGGCAGAGGTAATTTTTCCGAAATATCTATGATGTTTTGCAATATTAAGTTTGTAAATTCATATGTAATTTACAATTTCTTTGTAGGGGGAAAGTCATTCTTCACCCACTATGTCTAATAGTGTTCCAACACCAAGTAGCTCCGTGCCTTCAAATGGTCATGTAAAAATACCTACTGATGGAACCGATGTATGGGAAATTGATGCCAAGCTGCTGAAATTTGAAAATAAAGTGGCATCTGGTACTTTTGGTGATCTGTAAGGGTTTGAACTCTAAAACTTTCTCTGGAATCTGCAAAAGTTTCTTGTCTTTAGTATCTTGTTTTTTTTTTTTTTTTTCCAGATATAAAGGCACATATTGTAGTCAGGAAGTTGCTATTAAAGTTCTTAAGCCAGAACACATTGATGCAGATATGCTAAGAGAATTCTCTCAGGAAGTGTTTATTATGAGGTTTGTATTTACTTTTCATTGGGTTTCTTCAAGTTTGTGCTTGCAGATAACTTGCTAGTTTTTTATCTAATATGTTGGCGTGTATTTGAAATATAATAATAATTTGTGGGATTCACTGGGTATATGGTTGTTGCTGTATTTGAAATATAAGTAGTTAAGTGCTAACTTTGCTTCTCATACTCTTTGTCGTTCTTATTTAACATCTTTTGAGCGACTAATTATTTTTCCTTTTTTCTTTGTTATGATAATTAATCTATATTATTTCATTCCTTTTAGTTATACATATAGTAAAAAATCTCAGAAATAGGATGGCTGATGCTTTATAAATTATTATATTGTACGTATTTTGTATGGATGTTAGGTATTAAAATGTAGAAAATAATATCTATACAAATTATATAAGTACTTATGGATTTCGGACGCCTTATGTATGTGAAGCTAGAGCTGTGGTCTCACGCCTTGTCTTCTAGGATCTTAAGTGCCTCAGGGGCCTAACGTCTTGACGTCTTGTAGAACCAAGATTGTCAGAACTTTGATATTTTATTTTCACTTACAGAAACATCATTTCTCTTTGATTTGATGATGTGTTGCTTTCCCATAAGATTTTTCAGTTCTTTGACCTTTGGCTATTTTCCCCCATGTTTCTATTTCTTGGCAGGAAGATTAGACACAAGAATGTTGTTCAGTTCATTGGAGCATGTACTGAGCCTACGAAACTCTGCATTGTTACTGGTACCTAGATTAATTTTATAAGCTGTATCATTTTATTGGCAGTTTACTCAGGCTAGTCTGTGATGAATCTCACCCAACTACATGTTTAAAATATGAAAACTAGTATAGCTATATTCGTAAGAACTTGCTTAAATGGATTATGGTAACATTACAGTGAGTTTATAGATTTTTTCTTTGCCAAATCTACGTTACGAACCTAATTGTTAATCAATTGATCTAAGAGAATGGATAAAGAAGCTAGATAGAAATTTAGAAACTATAGACTCAATTCATATTTTACGCCCCACTTACGGTTTGCGCATATAATGTATATATGTGTGGCCCTCGGGGGCAAAAGTAAAGTTGCACTAGTTTTAACGTTATTTTACTAATTTCGTGAAAATAACGTTAAAAACGACGGACGGTTAATCATGCATCATGTGGTGGCGTTGATAGC
Organism: Ambrosia x helenae; assembly: GCA_030844895.1. Lineage (NCBI taxonomy): Eukaryota > Viridiplantae > Streptophyta > Magnoliopsida > Asterales > Asteraceae > Ambrosia > Ambrosia x helenae. The sequence goes on along the minus strand of CM061224.1, from coordinate 49,242,389 downwards.
CAAAAGACAAAGGGATACATGCACTATCGGGTTTGTCACGATTGCTAAGTGTTTTTGTGCCTTATGTCCAAGGCTTGATACCAAACCACATCGAGCCGAGGGTCTCACTGGAAGCAGCCTCTCTATTCTTAGGGGTAGAGGTAAGGCTGTCTACATCTTACCCTCCTCAGACCCTACTTTAGCTTTGCTATAGGTGGGATTAACTGAGTATGATGATGATGATGATGATGATGATGATGATGATGATGATGATGATGATGATGATGATGAGACTCAATTCATATTTTCATTCATAACTTAAAAGTCTTACAAAGATTGTTTATATAGCCTTTCTAACAGCCTACCCACTACCATACCATACATATATAAAACATGAAATAACTGACTCACTTACTTGACCACTACATAGACCCACTACCTTGACTCTTACTAAATAACACATAACAAAACAATTAGTAAAGATGTGGCACACATCGATCTCTGAATGCTAAGAATGATTCTTTTTGTCATCAGAGTTCATGGCACGGGGAAGCATATATAACTTTCTGCACAAGCAGAATGGTTCTTTTAAACTTCCTCTGTTACTGAAAATAGCGATTGATATATCCAAAGGCATGAGCTACCTGCACCAAAATAATATTATCCACCGGGACTTGAAAACCGCTAATCTTCTAATGGATGAATACGAAGTAAGAATGGGTCTTTTTGGTTTTCTGGACAACTGTGCTTTGCATAATTCAGTCTTCGTTTAAATATAATTTTATTGGATAGGTTGTTAAGGTTGCTGATTTTGGAGTCGCCAGGGTTCAGACTCAATCTGGAGTAATGACTGCAGAAACGGGAACGTACAGATGGATGGCACCCGAGGTATGCTATGTTTTCACTTGAGGTGTATGAATGGGTCAATTCGGTCACTTTTAATCTCAAACGGGCTGAGCTAATAAAAGCTAAAAAGGGAACACATTGAAAGTCGTCAGAAGTGTTTTTTTGATGCATACAACCTATTTAGATCGCTTTATTTGATTATTATAGTTATTATTGTAGTACTATTGTCATAAATTGACTTTTAATGCATTAGTTATAATAAAACTAAAATTTTGAAATTTCAACAGAATAGAATATATTCATGTCAACCAAACTCGGCCCATACTATTTAATGACCCATTACCAAAGCGGTCTAACACACCCATCTTGACACCTCCCAAGAGAGTAGGTTTCTTGAATTGTGTTTGAACAGCGTCCTAGATGGAGATTTTGATTGTTGAGACTTCTATTTATGTGTGAGTGAACTTGATATTTAGATCTAGTCATTTTACTTTACTAGTTGGACCATTTGACACTCAAAAGAGGCTGCATCTGGTCATTTGCTTCTTTTTATCGGCTCTTACATTTAGTATTACACAGTATTGGACATGTCTTAGTAACAGTCATTATGAATTGAAGGTTATTGAGCACAGACCGTATGATCATAAGGCTGATGTGTTCAGTTTCGGGATAGTGCTGTGGGAGCTTCTAACAGGCGAAGTAAACCTCTTTTCAAACAAGAAAAAAACTTACTTTTTTCATATATCTTTATGTTTTTATTTATATTCATATCGCTATTTTCCACAGGTCCCGTACTCGTACTTAACCCCGTTACAAGCAGCAGTTGGTGTAGTACAACAGGTACTTTCCTGTTCTTTACCTGATAATTTGAAATCAATACTAGTTTACTAAAATGTTATTAATATAAAGGGAATGTTTAATATTTAGGGTTTAGGATACTTTTGCGTCTAAAACTTCCTAATAAAAGCAAAACTATAGCTTTGTGTTGCATAATAAGAGGTGAGCGGTTTTTTACTTGGATTACCAGGGTTTACGGCCTACAATCCCCAAGCAGACTCATCCAAAGCTTACCGAGTTGCTCGAGAGTTGCTGGCAACACGACCCGGCAATGAGACCCGACTTCACAGATATCCTAGACAAACTAAAGCGCTTATCAAAAGAGGTATGCCGGCCTATGACACGAAAACCCACTTTTCTCTTTACAATATTGAAGTCAAAATTAATATGAATAGGTTGGGAACGCGGGAGAAAAATCGCATAGTGGATTTTTCTCAGGTTTTAAGAAGGGGCATCACTGAAGTAGCAGCAGGTATCGAGTCTTGTTCCGAGAACCCGCATTTTCATCGTTAAATTTGTTAACGACCTAAGATCCCAACTTGTTTATATGCAGACAAAAGACAAGGACTAAGACGAGCTTCGACCTAAGATCCCAACTTGTTTATACGTAGACAAATGAAAAAACAATGACCAAGACGAGTGAAACTCGGGATTTTTTTTCTTTTCTTTTTTGGTTTTAGATTTGACCTTGTGATCATCAAATGTGTTCGTTTGTTTTTTTTATGTATATATGATAAGTATGGTGGTATGGGAAAGATGGAAATGTGTAAAGTTTGTTGTTTGAAGAGTGTGGTTGTTAGTCGTTTATGTACATTGATTCGACGATAGGGCTTTTGACGTCGATGACTAAAGTTTAATTTCTTAATCTGGGTTTTTATTTACGGTGATTCTTAGTTGTGAAATCTGTCTTATGTCGATGTGCCATCGTCTTTTCAAAAATATCTCTATAATCGTCGATGAGAAATAGAATGAATCGTTTCATTATTTGCATTTATACGTTAGATATGCTTAGAGCTGTAAACAAACCGAACGAACAGGAACAATGCTTTGTTCATGTTTGTTTGTTAAGGAAATTGTGTGTTCACGAACGGTTCATGAACGCTTACCGAACAAGATTTTTTGTTCGTGTTCGTTTGTTAAGAAAACACTCGTGTCCGTTTGTTAATTTTGTTCATGAACGCACGCAAACATAAAAGAACGTTATTGAACACAAACAAGTGTTCATGAATGGAAACAAACACAGACAGACATAGATTAACATTCGAATAAAATCAAATTCACATATATTAATAAATTAACTAGATCCAACCAAAATATAACCTAAATATACAAACATACTTTGTACTTAACGTAATATTGATAAACATAATAAAGTTGTCTAAAAAAACTAAGCTCTCATCTTAAATTAGAAGTCTTCATTAGTTATTTATTTAAACTTGATCTTTTTCATTTAAAATGGTCTGATACCAACTGATGCAGTTTCGCACATGCAATCAAATGGCTCAAAATACTCAAAGGATTCAAAAGCTTAACAAAACCTCAAAGGGTTCTTTATTATCATCAAAACTCAAAACTACTGACACAATATACCTAGACCCCATTATATAGTTGGGAATTACAAGTAAAATAGGAAACTAATAAAAGATAAAAATAGAAAATTCAAAATATAAATAAAGAACAGATAATATGGATGCTCCTGCATCATACTCTCTGTCTTCGAAAAAAACTCGTCCTCGAGTTTTGCCTTCAGACCAAAGCCACCTGGATCAAAAGGAACATCAACCCGGCTTTGAATTATTATTATCGTCACAAATCGCATAAACAATTCAACTTCATGGGTCGTCTCGCCCAACGCTAGACCTGTACCACCTGGATCGAATGGGGCATTGGAGCTCCTATTCACTATTGACTTGACTTGCTCAAAAATATTAGCTCCAACTTGGACTTCATATTTATTATCATTTATTGCAGCAAAGAACCCTAAATGGATGTGTGGATCCAAGTTTACTCGTTGACCAGCCATGTCCAGATGAATATATCTTGGGCTGAATAAAGGCCCATGTAACCCATGAACCGGGCCAATTTCAACTTGAGTATTAGCAGTCCACAAAACAGCCCCTAAACCAGTGTTAGTTAGGTGACGATTATTGAGCCCATCTGATAACCCTTTTTGTGGCCCCAAATAATCCCAAATTCCATTAGTGGATTCCATTAGTGGATTCCACGTACACAACCATGACCGTAGATTCGCCGGAAGAGGCAACGAGACGGGGAACCGTGACCCACGAGATATCATTAAGATCAAAAGACTCCGACAACGAGTCCGAGATCTTGAAATACAACAAGAGATCAAACGGCTCCGCCAAAGAGTCCACGATCTTGAGTTGCAACGGGAGAGGCGCATTAAGGAAACCGAATCGGGAAACATCGTCTGGGACGATGTGAACGAGGAAGAGGAGCATCCTTTCTGCCATCCCCACCCCTGGTTCTCTGAACCGATCTATCAACAATATATATCAGAAGATAGACCAAGATTCAATGAAGACGGGATTGAACCCGATGAGGAAGAATGTTCTTTTGTGCAGAAGGTTCTTAGCGGGATTATCGTTCAAGATGATGAACAAAAGAAAAATAAAGACGACACAGGTCGCGATGCCAGACTTGAAGAAACTCCATGTGAAGTTGTGGATAAGCTTTCAAAAATTTATGATTATAAACCACCAAATAATATTAGGTCCAATGATATTACATCAAGTATGGATGATGTGTACGTGGAATCCACTAATGGAATTTGGGATTATTTGGGGCCACAAAAAGGGTTATCAGATGGGCTCAATAATCGTCACCTAACTAACACTGGTTTAGGGGCTGTTTTGTGGACTGCTAATACTCAAGTTGAAATTGGCCCGGTTCATGGGTTACATGGGCCTTTATTCAGCCCAAGATATATTCATCTGGACATGGCTGGTCAACGAGTAAACTTGGATCCACACATCCATTTAGGGTTCTTTGCTGCAATAAATGATAATAAATATGAAGTCCAAGTTGGAGCTAATATTTTTGAGCAAGTCAAGTCAATAGTGAATAGGAGCTCCAATGCCCCATTCGATCCAGGTGGTACAGGTCTAGCGTTGGGCGAGACGACCCATGAAGTTGAATTGTTTATGCGATTTGTGACGATAATAATAATTCAAAGCCGGGTTGATGTTCCTTTTGATCCAGGTGGCTTTGGTCTGAAGGCAAAACTCGAGGACGAGTTTCTTTCGAAGACAGAGAGTATGATGCAGGAGCATCCATATTATCTGTTCTTTATTTATATTTTGAATTTTCTATTTTTATCTTTTATTAGTTTCCTATTTTACTTGTAATTCCCAACTATATAATGGGGTCTAGGTATATTGTGTCAGTAGTTTTGAGTTTTGATGATAATAAAGAACCCTTTGAGGTTTTGTTAAGCTTTTGAATCCTTTGAGTATTTTGAGCCATTTGATTGCATGTGCGAAACTGCATCAGTTGGTATCAGAGCATTTAAATGCCAATGATCTCCAGCCCAGCTGGTTTGAGGTAGGGTGGGTTTTCCCTTAGGGGTTCCCATCCTGGGGGTAGGTCACAAGTTCGATTCATGCACACCACAAAAAAATTCCCCGTGATGGTTTGAGCTTAGGCAAGGAGGACACCAGTGTGTGGGTAGGGATTCGAACTTGAGATCGCTAGGTTAGGGTTGTACAAGGATTTCCACTGAACTAAGCCTTTAAAAAAAAAGTTATTTATTTAAACTTGAAGTCTTCATTAATTATTTATTTAATGATCATACTAAAGTTTGGTTTATTGTTCTCATATAGCTATATACTTACCTCATATAAATTATTTATACCGTTCAAAAAAAATTTAAATTATTTATGGCAAAATGGATTTTAATAATCTAACATTTTTATGCTTGGTCGATAATAATCCCACCTGAGTATTTTCCCTTCACCAGTCCCACCTTTTAAATGTTTTATTATCATTGGACTTCTGTTAAAATCAGACTAACGCCGTTAATTGAAACTCATAATTCTAGTATATATATATATATACATATATATATAGGGGAAAGTTAATTTGAGAACACCTATATTTCGTGCGAACCGCGAGAACGACATCTAAAACCATTCAAATTCAAAATTTCTTTTTGCATCTATCTTTATTACTAAAATACAATCTCAAAAACACGTATACGGAAATAAATTGTTTTTACACATGTGTAAATTTACTGTTTATACATGTGTAAACTGTTTCATTTACACATGTGTAAAAAGTTAATTTGAAAGTGTTTTTGCAAGAAAAGATGAATTATTTGAAAAGAAAATTCATTTATTAATGTTATATTTTGATTATAATGAGGTTTGTATTAAAAAAAATTGATTTTGATTGATTTTTTTACTTGTTCTCATGGTTCTCACAATATTTAGCGTTCTCAAGATAACCCTCCCCTATATATATATATAGGCTAAGTATCCATAGTAAACCCTAAAAATTTGAGAAAACTCTAGTAAACCCTTAAAAAAACCTACTTCCCGAGCTTTTTTTTTTGAAAAAATTAGGGCATGTAATATACATGTTTTTAAGTGTTTTAAGCCAAAAAAATCAAAAAAGCGCCGAGCGTTTTTTTTTTAAAAAAATAAAATAAGTTATGCACCATAACATATGTTAGCTTATTTTTGCACTGGTAACATATGTTATGATGCAAAACTTATTATTTTTTTTAAAAAAAAACCCTTCGACGCTTTTTTTGATTTTTTTGGCTCAAAACACTTAAAAACATGTATATTACATGCCCTATTTTTTTTTTTTTTTTAAAAAAAAGCTCGGGAAGTAAGATTTTTTAAGGGTTTACTAGAGTTTTCTCAAATTTTTAAGGTTTACTACAGAACAACCCCCTATATATATATATATATATATATATATATATATATATATATATATATGGGAATGTTCAATAGAAAACTCATAGTTAGAGAAATAACTAGAAAACACCCACTTGAAAAAAAAAAAAAAAGAAAATGATAACTCAAAATTTAAGTCAAAAACTATTAAATTGGTTCGGAGCTTCTCTTTCCCACGTCATCCCTATTTAGAAAAAAATTGCGAATTTTAATGCACATTAAATTTGCGGTTAAGCTTTAGGGTTTAGTTAAGCTTTTAGGATTAGTTTTTTTGAGTTTAGCTTCTAAGGTTTAGTTTTTTAGGGGTGGGGTAGGGGTGGGTTTAGGTTTTTGGGTGGGGGGTTAGGTTTTGGTTGTGGCGGTGGGGGTTAGGTTTTTTGGTAGGCGGTAGGTAGGATGAGTTTAGGTTTTTGGGTGGGGGTGAATCGGTGGTTTAGGATTTTGGGTGAGCGGTTTAAGTTTTTGTGTATGGATAGGGTGGAATTAGGTTTTTTGGTGGAGGTAGGGTGTTTAAGTTTTTGGGTTATACTACACATATGTAGTAACGTTTTTTAGGGTTTTTTTTTCCTGAATGGGGATGGCGTGAGAAAGAGAAGTTCCGAACCAATTTTTTAGTTTTTTACTTAAATTTTGAGTTATTTTATTTTTATTTTTTTAATTTAGTTAGCAGTTTTCTAGTTCTCACAATAAAATAAGTTTTCTATTGAACCATTCACTAAGTGTGTGCGTGTATATGTGTGTGTATATATATATATATATAGAGAGAGAGCAAATGTGTCCTTCTTTAGATTTATATACTATGAAATTTATCTATTTTAGTTATTTGAGACATTTTATGATTGTGAAGATATATGTATGTTTTGGTAAAATAACGAGTATACCCGGTACCCGTGAGTATTTTCTAATTGAAATCCAGCCTAATGAGTATTTTTTTAACAAAATAACGGGTATACCCGTTACCCATGGTTTTATTCAATAACTAACGGGTAATTATCCGACAAACACCTAATGGGGTATTGGGCCGGGTTTGGGACATAATTTTAAAACAGGGTACGGGTTTGGGATTACCGACCCAAACCAAATGTACGGTTAGGACAGCGAGAGAGAAAGAGGGAGAGGATTACTCTAGGTAATTTGATTATGTTATGGAGTCTTATCACTCTCTAATAATTTCTATATATACACCCTAAGGAAAACTCTATTTATGATACTTAGGGATAATTATGTCCAGCACACAATTATCTATTAACTCGTAGGAGTATTTAGGCAATGATCATTTAATTAGACTAGTGATTAACCCGTTCGTTGCGGCCGAAGTAAACATTGCATCAAAATGTATCAATTCATTGCGATGTAAAATACATCCAAAACTTTTTGTTTACATGATATATTAAATAAAGATGACTTGTAACAACATGATATAAGCATTCTCATATCAAGTAAAGAATAATTGATGGACACTGGTGCTTCTTCTCATTCAACCAATGAGCAAGGTATATACTCCCCATCTAATTTTAATAAGTGCACTAATAAAAAATATTATTGTTGGTAATGGCATGACCATTCCTGTTTTGGCACAAGGCAACCAAGTTTTTCCTATGACCTTTCCCACTTTAAACTTAAAAACGTCCAATTTGCCGCTATCATTATCAAGAACCTAATTTCTGTCCATCGCCTTACCACTGATCACTTGGTTTATATTGAATTTGACCATTTTGGTTTTCTTGTGAAGGACCTCAAAACTCGGGCACCTATCCTTCAATGCAATAGCACATGCGATCTTTATCCTCTCACTCAACCTCTCCCTCTCAACTTTAGCCAACCTATTGCCTTTGCTGCTGTTTCATAAGATCGTTGGCATCAATGTTTGGGTCATCCGGGAAACAATTTATTGCACTCTTTAAAACTTTCATCTTTTATTGATTATAGGAAACTTAATAACACAATTTGTCAATCTTGCATTTTTTGAAAGAGCCATAAATTACCGTTTTATGATTATCTTAATTGTACTCGTTTGACATTTGATATTGTTCATAGCGACCTTTGCACATCACCCGTTCTTAGCATGGGCGGACATCGTTACTACATCCCCTTTTTGGACGACTTTACCAATTTTTTGTGGACTTTTACCATCACTATTAAATCCTAAGTATTCACCATTTTTACCAAGTTCCACAATTTAATCCACATTCAATTTGAACGCAAAATCAAACAATTTAAGTGTGACAATGGCAAAGAATATGCTAACTAAAATGTTTACACCTTTTACCATCACAATGGCATGCACTTCCGCTTTTCGTGTCCTTACATGTCCTCTCAAAATCGCAAAGTGGTAAGAAAAATTCAAACCATAAACAACATGATTTGCACTCTATTAGCCCAAGCTTCCCTTCCCCTAATTTCTGGCACCATGCCCTTGAAACTGCCACCCACCTTCTCAATATTCTACCCAACAAAAATCATGATTTCCTCTCACCCACCAAATTACAATACAATTGCACACCTGAATACGAGCATGTTCGTGTCTTCGGGTGCCTTTGTTACCCAATCACGCCCCACACCACCATAAACAAACTCACATATCGTTGCCAACCATTCTTTTTTCTTGGGTTCCCTTCCAACCATCGTGACTATAAATGCCACCTCAATCTTACTGTGACAAACGACAAATTAAGGTAATTCCGTACTAATTAATTTTGCGTAATTAAGTGAAATTTCGTGTTAATTATTTTAACTAAGACTTAGATAATAGAAAATTTCCCATAAGATGCATAGGAATGCACATATTTAATGTTGAAGCACGACGAAATCGCGTGCAAATAAACTTGTCCGGAACAGACGCTGGTGATTATCCGATAACTATTAATTAACGGAAAACGATCCCGAACACCCAGGATATGAAATAAAGGGAATTTCCATGAAATTTTATGTGTTTTGGAACTCCAAAACCATGTGTGGAAACTCCAAACACAAATCTCTCGATAATGAATAAAGTTCGCGTATCACACCCGATACGCGCGAAACTTATAAACTCACCCAATTAAGGCCTAAATAACTTACCAATGTCTAAAATAATCCATTTTTAAGGGTAATTGGGTGTCAATTATATGTTTGGAATAGCTCGTGATAAACGCGGGATAAAACCCTGAAAACCATAACCGAACTAGTTAGATTATAACTAAACAATTACAAGATATTTTGGCAAAATACAAGTGGGTCCCACCTCTCTTTTGGGCCGACTCCTAGGGAGTGGTGAAGCCACCCTATGGTTCCTTAGCTGCCTTACCAAAATGATGGTGTAAGAATCATGCTTAGTCCTTTATCTTACCTTAAGAATAAATGACCTTTTTGTATGTGCGTATTAGGATCGAAAACAAACAAAGATTGATCAAACAAGTTAGTTTCAGGTGCGGAAACCCTAAAACTATCACAAAGTAATAATCAAACAGATTCAAACACGCAAATCATCATTTTCAATCAATTTCATTCATAAAACACTTGATTACACTTAGAATAATGATTACAATCAAGGTTTAAATGTAAAACAAGTTTAACAAAATCTAGAGAGAGTTTTCAGAAAGAGGAGGGAATAATAATCATCAAAGTTACATTCAAAAATGAACTTAACCTATTTATAGGCCTGCACATTCGCCCAAATCATTCATGCGAATGTGCAGGTTCGCCCACATTGACTAGTCGAACCAAGTTCTTCCATAATCTAAGTCTTCCTTCGTATAAACATCTTCCTTCGCACCTTTATATCCTCCTTCGCACCATTAACCTCTCTCCTTCGCACCTTCGATATCTACAAACCAAAATGTGTTTTACAATCCAAAGCTCTGGTCGCACTTTTGCATCTACAAACTCCCCCTCGACTATTTCTTGGATTGTGTTCTTCGTTCTTCGTCCAATCTTTTGTTCCACATTCTGATATGTCTTTGAATCATTTGTTCTCTGGTCAACACCGGTTCCTGAAATTGTTTATGTTTCTTCGTTTTCAGCTCTGGCACCTTCTACTTCTCCACATACTTTCCCAACTTCACATCATAATCACATCCGGCATTAATATCAAACGCAAAGCACAGAAATACCACACGTTGGTACTTTCCTGCTTGCTCAGCATCTTTTGTATCTGAATAAATCGGATTATAGAATAGCATGATGATATCCTCATGTGAACAATTTATCAACCACATGGGATCAAAGATATGCACTTTCTTATAATTCGACTCTCCATCCTTCAAAACAATCACGGCCTCTGCAATCTTCCAATCATAATACCACCAGATGAAGTCTTTGGCAAAGTGTTGCGGAATAGGCATCAAAGGAATCTTCTTCAACACTTTCGGTGGTTTGTATTTCAAAGTCACTTTGGGCGTACCAGTTATCTGATCAATATCCTTTTTGTGAACGATTCGTTTCGGATATTGTGGTTCAAACAAGTCCCACTTGGTTCGGCTTTCACGAGTCATCTTTTCAGCAAAATAAGTAATCTGACTATTTGACGCTCCCGTTAAATGGTGACGACAAATGTCTCTGATTGCCCAATATGGAAGGGTCTTCAAGTGATGAAACTTCTCAAAATACAAGATCCCCTTCTCCCATTTTACTGCGAAACACTTCAACTCTTTAACAAACTTCCAGGCCAATGCACGACCTTTGAAAATCTTATTGTGAAGTTTGTAAAAGCTGCCTTGAATGTCTAGTTTCGGACGATTATTCTCCTTTTTTTTCAGCTTCTTTAACAACTCTTTTAAGCTGTCTGATTGCTCGAACTGTGGCTTGTTGTGCCCTTTAAAGATTTCATCTTCAAAAACTTTGCTTTTATCTCTGGCAAGCTTTTCGGCATGGTTTAGCAGTTCGTCTGAGAAAGAAAATCCACAATCTTGATTTGTTCTGAAATATTGTGGATATTCGTCGCTCGTAATATCTTCCATCTCGACTTCCTCGAATGCAGGAACATCACGATCATCCGAGTGATTTCCAGCTTCTTTCTCAGGAATCTTAGGAATAAAATTATCAGCAAGTAATTCTTCTAACGTCTTACCCACTTGCTTTGCTAAACCTTCCAGAATTTCTTTCGAAATAGCTGCAGACACTTCCCCATCCTCAAGATCAGGGTCATCATACTCCAACTCGAAGAGTTTATTGTTAGATTCAAATATTTCTGGAAATCTGCTAGTCATGTCTATCGTCCAGACTCGATCGGTTAACATCTGACGATACTTATTCTTATCTTCTTCAGACAATGACTTCAATCTTTCGTTCCAGAAAATATCTTCATCATCAACATTCTCACCAGGAGCTTTCGAGCTCGATTCACCGCCCTTATCCGAATCACGTTTCTCGTAAGAAAACTTATCAACATCATCATCATCATCATCACTACTATCAAATGCAGAGCCGTCTCCATCACTAGATCCATCATCCGATCCATCATCATCTTTATCATCCTTTTTCTTTGTTTTTGTATCATCACCAGCATCTTCATCTAATTCATCATCTTCCTCTTCATCAGATAATTCAAAGTCAACTTGTTCTTCTTCTCTTTCTTTGTCAACTTCACCAGCTTGAAGTTGAGGAGCCTGAGAGTACAAGTTCTTGATCAGATCGTCCATATGCTTGTTACTCTTTTTCAGCTGTTGGTTCTCCTTCTTCAAGACTATTATCCTTCTGGTGTTACGTTGCTCATGTTTCAGCAACTTCTTGTTTTCTCTCTTTAGCTTCTTGATGGTTTTCTTCAAGGTCTCATTGTCATCTGCCGATGTGACTACGACTTCTAACATCTTCTTGTCATTTGACTTTAACTGCTCAATCTCCGTCTGTTGTTTAGTAATCAAATTCATCAACTCAGAAAATCTCTGATTCACAGCAGTCATGATGTCACTGTCCACCGATACTTTAGTCTTCTTTGGTGGTTCAACAACTTCAGGCAATTTACCTTTTCTGATTTTCTTCAGCACATTATCCAATGCTTCATTCACATCATCCATTGGAATTTCTTCTGTTTGTTGTGTGCTAGATGTTGCTGCTGTCTTCTGTTTCTTTTGAGCAGGTGCTGTAACCGGTGATTTTGAACTTGTAGCTGGCGGCAGTTTCTTACCAGCAATTAACGATTCTATCTCTTTCTTTCTCTTTATACTTGGCTTCTCCTGCTTCTTCTTCTCTTTTCTAGCTGCTTGCACAGGAGAACCAACAAACGTCTCTTCAACATTAAAACCCAAATTTTAACATCAACGGGAATAGGACTTTTGTTCCCTTGATCTTCTTCTCTTTGGCTATCAGACGCACCAGCCTCAGTGGCCTTGGGCATGGTCGTCACAGTCTCAGCATCAGAATTCCATTGTTCTTCCTCAATTGTCTCTTCTGAATCAATGGAAGCTTCATCAACAAGATTCAATCCCTTTTTCGCCATTCTCTTATTTCTACCTTGAGTTCTCTTCTTCTTTTCTGGTTCAGTAACCTCAATCCTTATCTCTGGTTTCTTGACCTTACCACTCTTAGCGCCTACATTCACCACTTGTCTCTTGCGCTTAGCGTCAGGATCAACATGATGTAAAGGATTGTCAGCATCAGAATCACTGTTTGCATTCCTTACAAGCCCCTCACCCGGATCATTATAATCTGCCCTAGCTAGATGACCAAACAAACGTCTAACAGGAGGACGTTCTTCAACAGATAAACCCTTATAGGCTTTCATTCTAGCTAGTGTGTTCAGCGACATGTGTTCCTGAACAACAATATGTTTAGCATCTCTCTTCAATTCTTTGTACTTGTGATCAAATATCATCTGAAGAAAACGAGGATATAATAGAAACTTCAGGTTCCTCGTTCCATTCACTGGTTCCAATAAATGAGACATCAGCATGCCAGAAATATTGAACGGTTTGTTCAATACCAAAGCAACCATCATCGAACTGATGCTCTTCCTCATCAAGTCATAACCTCCCGCAGCAGATCCGAATACATGGATTAAAACATGTGCCAGATATTTGAACTGTGGGCACAGTTTTCCTTTATGCAACGAACCGTCAGTGATAGGTCCGTTATACTTCATCCTGAGAAAACACTTCCTTTGATCCATGAATGTAAACTCCTTTGGATCGTTCGGATCATCATCCAGATTCAGTGCTTCTCTTAGATCTTCTTCGCACACAATGACTCGTTGTCCCTGGATTCTGCTCGTCAAGCAAGATTCGTTCTTCCAGAAGTCTAATTTAGCATTAGACCAGAATTCCTGAATCATATCTCGATAGATCACTGTCGGCGTAGCAATGGCATCTATTACTCTGCTTCGCTTCAAAAACTCAATAATCCCGACAAATTCCGTGTGCTTCTTCACGTCGCCAAGATATGCACAACAGTTGTGCGCATTCTCAAAATCAAGCTGCTTTGCGGGCTGTGATGAGGATCCTGCCTGTTCTGTAGTCTTCTGTTGTTCAGACATTGTTAGATCTGCAAAACAAATCAAGAAACATGTTAAAAACGGACAAAATAAACAAAATTGAAAATTTTTGGTCAAAACTTCTTCCTTCGCCCAAACGGGGGTACGAAGGTGAAATTGTATAGGTACGAATGAGAAACAGTTGGTACGAATGTGATAATTTTAATAAAAAGTTTCATTCGCCCAAATAATTCTCTTTCGCCCAATTAATGCTCTTCCTTCGCCCATTCGAACTGGTCGAAGGAGACAGTTCATATTTTTGAAAAATCAATTTTGAATTTTAGAGATCCTGAACATGTCCATTTGATTGAAATGGGACCTAATAATGCCGATAATCAATCCTAGACTAACAGATTCATCAATTGTTGATTGTGTTTGTGTTTTCACCCAAAAACTAGGGTTTATACACTGATTACACAATCTGGACTGTTTTAAACCTTTGTTTTGATTACTTCTCCCCCTAAAACTCACACACAATCAACCCTGACCAACAATTGTTATTATAAAGTTGATTTAGAACAGTTTTAAGCAGTTAGGGCTCGTATTAGAAAAACAGGGATTAAACTGCTGAAACCGTGTTGAATACCTGTAAAAATGATATCACAATGATCAGTGATAAAGCACGAACACAATAGATCAATTTAAAATGAAAAATCAACAAGGTGAGGTTACGAGTGAAAATCTGGAAAAAATTATAAGTGGGTTCGAATGAGGCACTGGATATATATAGACCTGTACCTTCGCCCGTTTTGTCCATACGAAGGAGAAACTTTTCTCTCCTTCGACCCTATTGAAAGGGTTCGAATGAGATAAAAGGGTTCGAATGAAATAATTTTCAGGAACACTCTCCTTCGCCCAAACAAAGCATACGAATGAACAAGTGAAATCCCACATTCGACCAAACGAATGGGCGAATGAGAATTGGGATTTTTGAAAATTTTCCAAATCTCAAAAACGAGTCCCGGTTCAATTATTTTCCAACTTTTAAGCATCCAACATTCATGTTTTCACATTTTAAAAGTTACAAAGCTCAAATGGTGTATCAAGGTTTAGAAAATCGACATCAACCACCATCAGTTATCAAAAATAAGATGAAAAAGAAAAATCTTTTTGGATTTTCTAAAGTTTATGCTAAAACACACCTAAAATCTTTTTGAGTTTTGTAATTTTTGACGAGAAAATAAAATGCAGAAATGTAAATGAAAAACTGTAAATATTTTTGTGATTCCGGTAAAGGGATCATATCAGTTTATGAGAAATCTGATCACACCGTTGATCTTTTTGAAATTATTATCATTAAAGACAATGTGTGATCTGGCAACTGCTGATATTGTGATCCACATAAACTCACATGCAGACTTTTGTGCAGTGCTTTATACTGATACTGATATTTATAGTATAAACGCAATTGTCTGTGGTTCCCACGCACACGACATACTCCCGTATCAAGAAGTAAATGCACAAAGACTCATTGTAAAGCGTGATTATGCTTTCGTTGTCTGTAATTGTACAAGATATAATGCATAGAGGTATACAGGTCAGCAAATTAATGCAGCAAAGTAACATATGCACTATACCAGGTTGAGGACTGATATTAATCATGATTTGCATCAATGATCAATACGATGTAATAGATAATCTTTGATTATCATATAACATGGAAAGTTCCTCAATTCGGTAACTTTAGGATTTGGCATATAGCTCTTTTATAAAGACACCCTGTCTGATCTAGGTCCGTAATGACTTACAGCAGAAGATCAGAGAGGCTATCCCCAGACAACTAATAACATAACGACCCTAAACCTCCGAGTTTTGTACAAATACCCTATCAAACGAAATTACGGTACTAAGACCATATGCCCATGAGGAGTTCATCCACACAACAAATCGTTTGATATGTATGTATCAGGCACGCAGTAATAGGTCTACGAAGCCTATCAGCACATCGCACAGACTCAGACACACGCCTATATAGCATTACATTATTTAGAATGTGTCAGATCCCCACTGATGTACTATCATTTCCCTTTATACTCCAGGAAATCATTTTAGAATTTTCTGATTTTTATAGATTTTCGAATTTACTGTTCCCAAGGATAAGCTGGAGCATTTCAAATATGTGACTGCCCAGATATCGTTTGTTCACAGAAATCTGACGGCATTAATCTAAGGGAAGAAGATATAGCAGTCAGCAAAGAAATTTTTCAATTTTTTATTTTGAAATTTTTCAATGTTTTTGGATTTTCGAAATTTTTCTGAAAAACAGTAAAAAGTTAAACTAAAAAGTGATAGACTGAGGTGGTGATCAGTCCTGTTTTTCCTTAATACCATTTGCTTTCAAAAGATAATCAAATCTGGATTTATCAAAAGCTTTGGTAAAAAGATCTGCGCGTTGATAATCAGTGTGGATTTTGACCATATCGATCAACTCTTTAGCATAACAATCACGGATAAAATGATATTTAATCCGGATATGTTTAGCCTTTGAGTGATTTACTAAGTCTTTTGTTAATGCGATTGCGGCCTCATTATCACAGTAAATAGGGGTTTTAAGAAATTGCAAACCGTAATCCACCATCTGCTGTTGGATCCAAAGAACCTGTGAGCAGCAGCTCGATGCTGAAACGTATTCTGCTTCACATGTGGATAGTGCAACTGCGGTTTGTTTCTTGCATTGCCAGGTCACGAGCCTGCTCCCCATAAACTGACATCCAGCCGTTGTGGATTTGCTGTCTTTGTCACAGCCGCCCCAATCTGCATCACTAAAAGCGATTAGGTCAAAATTATCATCATGAGGGTACCACAGTCCTTTCGATGGACAACCCTTCAGATATCTAAGGATACGCTTGACAGCTGCAAGATGACTCTGTTTCGGCTTCGATTGATATCGCGCACAAAGACATGTCGCAAACATTATATCAGGTCTTGACGCTGTGAGATACATCAGAGATCCGACGATTGCTCTGTATGTAAATGGATCAGTCAGCTCCCCCTTAAGGTCAACTCCAATCCCGTGATTGGGCTGTATCGGGGTATCCATCGGCTTCGAATCATCCATCTGGAATCGGCTCAAGACTTCAGAAACGTATTTCGTCTGGTGAATAAAGATCCCCGTTGGTCTTTGCTCCACCTGTAAACCGAGGAAAAACTGCATTTCTCCCATAGCGCTCATTTCGAACTTTTCCTGCATAACTTGTTCAAATTCCCTGCACAGAAGTTCGTTAGTAGACCCAAAAATAATGTCATCAACATAAATTTGTACTAGAAGCAAATCATCTCCTGTTCGTTTCGTGAACAGTGTGCAGTCTACCAGTCCGCGTTTGAATCCTTTCGAGAGAAGATACGTGCTCAGCTCCTCATACCATTGTCTTGGAGCCTGGTGCAACCCGTAGAGAGCTTTGTTTAACACATAAACCTTATCCCGGTGAATAGGGTCCTCAAAGCCCGGTGGTTGACCTACGTAAACTTCCTCTTTGACCACACCATAAAGAAATGCGCTCTTTACATCCATCTGATACACCTTAAACTTCTTCCATGATGCAAACGCGAGGAACATTCTGATAGCTTCCAAGCGTGCAACCGGTGCATAGATTTCATTGTAGTCGATTCCTTCAACCTGATGAAAACCTTGAACGACCAAACGAGCTTTGTTTCGTACTATGACTCCTCTGTCATCCTTCTTGCACTTGAACACCCATTTGGTACCAATTTTCTTTCTACCAGGGGGCAAATCTGTTAGGGTCCATACACCAAGTTTCTGGAATTGTAATAACTCCTCCTGCATTGCTTCCACCCAGGCGTCATCCAAAAGAGCATCCTTGTATGTCCGCGGCTCGACCTGCGAAACATAACAAGCAAATGACCAGTCATTCTGAAAACCAGATTTTGAATTTTGGCATATAAAGCAAGATTGCCAATGTTTTCTGGTGCTTGAGCATTCTTCAGCTGCCCTCTCGTCATCACACTGCTACCAGGATCACCAATAACTTGTTCAAGCGGGTGTATCCGATGTATCCGAGATTTCGGATAATCAGGTACTTGTACTCCCGTCTGAGTTGTCAAATTCTCTGTAGAAGCCAGATCATTACCCACATTCGATGTTGAAGCATCAGTAGTAGATGGGTTCACTGGTGGTGTCACTGTAGCGTTGTCCAGAATAGCTTCACTTGTTGCATCATCGTCTTCGTATTCTGATTCGGATGAATTAAGCGATGTAGAAGCCTCTTGGAACACCTCTTCTTCCAATACAGGAGCAGTGGCATCATTAGAAGCTGCTTGGGGGTTTACCGTGATCGGACGCACTAACGGTGAAGTTACGGCGTTTTCGACCTCGTAGTATAATTGAAGTACAACTTCTTCAACCATGCTATCTAGATTGAATGATTCAAAGAAATCTTTGTAATCAAACATCCAATCTGGTCCTCCACCCTGTACATTTTGTGTATATCTTTGAACTTCGACATTAGCCCACTCCTCGACTTTTCTAGTTCTTTTGTTGAATACCCGTTTTAATGGGGTTGCATATCCAACAAAATAACCTTCTTCAGCCTTTGGTGCAAACTTTTCCGAAGGATTCAGCATTGTACATGGGGCACCAAATGGTTCTAGATACTCAAGATTCGGCTTGCGTCGGTTCAACAGTTCATAAGAAGTTTTGCCAAACTTCTTCACTGTCAAAACACGGTTAAGAGTATAACATGCTGCGTAAATAGCTTCGTTCCAGAACATGACTGGAAGATTTGAATCCGCAAGCATAGTTCTCGCCGTCTCTATAAGAGTCCTGTTCTTTCTCTCTGCGACACCGTTCTGCTGGGGTGTATACGGAGCGCTATATTCATGATGAATTCCTTTGTTTGCACAAAGATCCTCCATCTGAGCATTTTTAAACTCCGTCCCATTGTCACTCCGGATTCTTTTGATCTTCAGACCATATAAATTCTCCAGACGTGTAAACAGAACCTTCAAATTGTCAAAAGTGTCGCTTTTCTGATGCAAACACATTACCCATGAAAATCTGGAATAATCATCAGTCACCACAAGACAGTATAACTCTCCGGCATGACTTTTACGTCTGACTGGACCGAATAAATCCATATGCAAACGTTCAAGTGGCAGCTCAACAGAATTAACTTTCTTTGGTCTATGGGATTGTTTGTGCTGCTTGCCCTTCTTGCAACTGATACACTTGTCATTCAGATGGAAGTGTTTGACATTAACTCCTGTGACAAGTTCATTCTTCACAAGCTGATTCATCTTTCTCAAATGTATGTGTCCCATTCTCCTATGCCACATAATGGATTCTTTTTCTGTAGCCTTGGAGAGGAAACACGTGACTTGGCCATGGGTGGTCATTGCTTTAGACATGTCGAGAATATACAAGTTGTTAACTCTCGGTGCCTTCAGCATCACCCACTCTTTTGGTAACTCAAACCCAGGTTTCAAGATATAACAGGATTTGTCATCAAAATACACTGAAAATTGTTTATCACAAATCTGACTAACACTGAGCAAATTATAGTCTATTTGTTTCACATAAGAAATCCGCTCAAATGTTACGACCCCATTGCTTACACTACCCTCCATAGTAATGTAGCCTCCCTTATTTCCAGCAAATGCCACATAACCTCCGTTAATATTTTTGATGTCAAAGAGTAGCGTGAGGTCCCCTGTCATGTGACCAGAAGCTCCACTGTCAACAATCCATAGGCTGCTAACAGGGCCAGCTGGAGCTCCCTGCACATTTAAAGTAGATCAATTAGTTCTTTCGGGGGACCCAAGCCTGTTTGGTCTTGGGTCTTTGAACAGGTTGTTTCAAAGAGACTTTTGAATCACAAACAACTTGGGTTACTTCAACCCCTTTCTTCTCACTAACAACTTTCTCTTTCTCATTCTTCTCGCTCTGTGAAGTAGAGGCTCCTTCAGATTCCTTAGATGACCAAGATTGCTCAGATCGTTTCAAGATCCGAATCTGAGATTTTGAGGTCTCATTCGGTTTCTTTACTTCATCTTTAAAAGCAACCTTCTTGGTTACCTTCTCTGATTTAACAGAGACAGGTCCAACTGCTTGTTTACCATTAGGTTTAGGAGTGACCTTTTTGGTATCAGCAGTTGAGTTCATCTGAGGTTTCTTACCAGATTTATCAGTGTTCATCCGGTTGCGCTTATCATACGTCATCGGACGATTTTCCCCCTTGTTGTAAAAATTGTTTTGATTATGATAAAATTCTTTTTGGGGAAAATGCCGTCTCTGTTGATAGCCATAGTTGTCAACCGGATACTCATGATATTGCCTCATCTCCACCTCGTGCCTTTTGTGTCGTACGTACGGGCAGGCGGCAAGTAAATGTCCCCGTTCCCCGCACTTATAACACGCACGGTATTCCTCGTAGTTTTCCTTGATCGGCGACTTGGAAAAACTAGCAATGGGATATCTATCGACCATGCATTGTTTCCTTAAACTCTCAGGAGCTGGGTCCTTTGAGTAAGTCGGTTCAATAAAACTATTTTCTTTATGAACAGGCAAAACAAACTGTGTGACATTGACCTTTGCTTCTTTTTCCGAATAAATTTTGTCTAAAATCTCTTGAGGAATGTCGTTGGTCCTTTCAAATTTCGGGAACCAAATCGTACTTTCCTGCCATATCTTTTCGATTTTTGTAGAATTGACAAATTTAATCGGAAACTCATCATCTGATAAAATCTTATCGGAGCCTTGCATCCGATAGAAGATTTTGACAGGTTTATCACACACTTCATTGCTCACATCATTGGTTTTCTCAGTTTTTAACTCATTTTTCTTATCAACCGGTTTTATCACATTTTTCTCAGTTTTAATTTCAGCTTTCTTTTCAACCGGTTTTCTCACGTTTTTCTCAACCTTCTTAACCTCTTTCTTTTCAAAACTCTTACCAACAAACTTATCGTTTTTCTTAAAATCATTTTTGCGATGAGCATTTGCCATTGGATGAATGATCTGAGACGGTGAGACTGGCTCAGTAGTGATTATATGATTTTCATCAGGGATATCACTATCACTTTCAACCGTCTCAGATGACTCATCTTCTTCATCTGAATCATCAGTAGCGACCACACCCTCACTATTTCCCAGTACTGGTCTCACATCAGAATATGGATCCCCGACACTGGAAGTGTTAGGCTCATTTTCTGGTGTGGGGTCAGAATGAATTAAAGTCTCCGGTGGTATTGCATGTAAAGTGTGATTCTCAAACAATACCGGAGATGGAACTGACTTATAGTTTGCACTATTTGTCTGGGAGGGTTCTTCAATGATATGATCAACTACGTATGCTATGTGCTTGTAACTTTCTAATTTCTTGTTAACTTTTTCTGCAAAGCACTTGATGGTTGCCATTTCTAATTTAGTGTTTTCCATTTCATTGATGTAATTATTAATGGCAAGTTGTTTAATAGATAATGTCTTTTTCAATTCTGACACATCCTTTTTATAACCATCAAGAACTTTGTTGAAATCTTTTAAGTCCTTTTGATAAATCTGACAGTTGAGTTTTGCACTCTCAAGTTGAACCTTGAGAAGCTTGTTTTCATCAGTCAGTTTTTCAAAATCAGCACATTTGTCACATTTAACACAAGATTGAGTTTCAGAACTTACCGGCTTAGGAGGTTCTGTCATGGCCATTAGAGCAAAGTGAGCTTCCTTTCCTGCAAAGAATTTGGAGTAGTCAATCTTGGTGCATGCATCATCCACCATACATGACTTGCGAGTCATCAGGAAGTCAGCTTCAGCTAGCAGTTGGTCAATATCATCATCTAGTGAATTCACACTAGTCTCTGAATCAGATTCGCTCTCCATATCCGAGTAAACTGAGTCATATTGATCTCCAACATCAGTGACAGAATCAAGAATCATCCCAGATCTCTTGTCTTCACCTTCAACAATCACATCATCATTCACTTCTTCAATCTTCAACTCTGACACCTTTTCAATCACAACCTCTTCTTCAACTTCCTCATTCTCATCCAACTTCATCTGCTGTGCCACACACGCAACATTCCCAGCAGTGATTTCCTCCACCCCCAATTGCATACCAGTCCAGTCAAAACCTTCATCCTTTTGGATGACAAGTGCTTGGTTTTAAGTATCAGTTTGGTTTTGGTTTTGTGTGTTAGGTGTAGAGATAGGAACAATAGTTCGGTTTGGGTTTTGTTGAGGTTGGTTTTGGGTTGTGGATTGTCTGGTGTTGTTGTTTTGTTGACGGTTCTGATAAGTGTTTTGGTTTTGTGGTTGAAAGCTTGAGATGTTGGGATTATTGTAAGACACTTGATTCTGGTTTTGGTTTTGTCGGTTTTGGTATGTAGAATTGAAAGGATTTCGGTTACCTTGTTGTGCTGGTTGTGTGCACTCCCTTTTAAAATGTCCCTTTTCACCACAGTTAAAGCAAGTAACCTTTGCTTTGTTGAATCCGTATGTGGTATTGGGAGAGGTTGAAAGATCAGTCCTGCCAGTCTTCTGAATGAAATCAGTGGCTCTCCTCATAATGCTTGCAAAAGCCCACTGAATGTCCATCAACTCCATTTCCTCTTTGTCGATTTGAGCATAGTCCTCATTGGTGAGATTGTTGTTACCAATTTGACTTGCTACCAAACCGTTGTAAGAAGCAACCATGGCAGATACTAGAGCAACATGCTGTTGAGCAATTTCAACAGTCACATTGTTAAGGTTTGATGTCTCTAACACAATCGGGTTTTGATTTGATTGTGCTTGAGTAATCTGCATCTGGTTCACTTGAGGAGGATATTGTTGTTGTTGTTGCTGTTGACTTGATGTATAGCATGCGGCTTGTTGTAATGGTGAAAATGGTGGAATAAAGTTTTGTGTTTGATAAGGTTGTTGTGTGTAGGATGGTGTGTAGGATGAAGTTTGAGCAAGGTAGTTAATGGGTGCTTTTGTTGGTTCAACAATGTTAGACACACATGCTATGTGAGGTGCAACAGTAGATGTGGTGCTTGAAGCAGAAAGAGAGTTAGATGTACCACTCACATATAAATCAGGATTCTGTGGAATCTGAGCTCTCTTAGCTTTTCTCTTTTCCTCCATCTCTTTGTTTTCCAGCTTTTGGATGAACTCATTAATGGTCCAATACTGGTAAGCATCCTTCTCCTTTAACACTTCGATGTGTTGGTTCCAATAGGGTGGTAATGCATCAGCAAATTTATCAACTAATTCCGACATTGGAATGCTGATCTCATAGCTCGACAATTCAGTGAGCAAATGGCAATACCTTGGAACCAACTCTTTTAGGGTCTCATTACCCATATAACTGAAGTTTTCAAACTCCTTTCGAAGCTCCTCCATCCTAAGCTTCCTGGTTTTCTCATTTCCATCATGTCGATTTCTCAACATATCCCAAAGTTGTTTGGATGTAGTGCACGATCCAAACTGATGTAATAGATCAGTGTTGATCGCCTGAGATAGCTGAGAAAATGCTTTCTTCTCTATAGCAAACCTTTTCTTCTCGTCATCCGCCAAATTCTCCAAAGGGATTGGTTCTCCAGTATTCTCCAGAATAGGAGCAACATAACCCTTCACAATCATTTGCCATGCCTCGGCACCTTCAAGTCCTTGTCCCTCAACGTGAATTTTAAACTTCGTCTTCCAAGTGTTATACTCCTTCATATTCATTAACTTCGGTGGACGATTGCCGCTTCCAGAAGATAGATCATGAATAAGAGTAGAAATAGCGTTGGTCGTCTGGGAATGGACTGCTGCTGCTGCGACTCCCCAATAGTTATCAATCGGTTGTGGTAATGATTGAACAACTTGTTGTGGTGCCGAACTAGTCATAGCCATATAATTGATCGGCTGTGATGGTTGACTAGTCTTTTGAGCTGCAATGGACCACGGATCTTGTGTTGTCTGCTGTTGTGGTGCTTGAGTAGGTCTAGGCGTTGTTGGAAAGTTCCACATCTTGTCCTGCAAACAATTAAACACGAAAAGATTAAAAAATTTCAAAACAGGATGTTCCTTCGTATATACGGACGTGCGAAGGAGAAATAAAGTTCTCTTTCGCCCGTTTATGAATGATACGAATGAAAGCTAATCAACAAGAAACTCCTTCGACCACTTAGAACTCTCTTTCGAGCGTTTATCAACTCCTTCGACCGTTCGATTATGCGAAGGTGAAACAAGGGTACGAATGTGAAAAATAAGCAATCAAAGTCTTCCTTCGACCACAAAAACACCTCCTTCGTATGGAAACACACTCTTTCGACCCAAATAAATTCCTCTTTCGACCAAACTCTCTCGTTCGACCCCTGTGATTTCAAAAACGGTTATTCTTTGAAAATCAGTTAATTTTGATCATGTTTTTCAAATGTTGATGGATTTTGATGATCTTGATCAGGTTTTGAATCGGATTTGATTTGGAACAACTTTAATAAAGGGAATTATCCAATTTAAACTCGAAATCAAGGTGTAATCGATCAAAATCTTATCACATCAGTTTGTTTATTGAAAACAGAAACTTTTTGACCAAAATTGGGTCCAAATCAGCTGAGAGATTATTAATTTGTGGTTGTTTGATCCGAAATGGCTCTGATACCACTTTGTATGTGCGTATTAGGATCGAAAACAAACAAAGATTGATTAAACAAGTTAGTTTCAGGTGCGGAAACCCTAAAACTATCACAAAGTAATAATCAAACAGATTCAAACACGCAGATCATCATTTTCAATCAATTTCATTCATAAAACACTTGATTACACTTAGAATAATGATTACAATCAAGGTTTAAATGTAAAACAAGTTTAACAAAATCTAGAGAGAGATTTCAGAAAGAGGAGGGAATAATAATCATCAAAGTTACATTCAAAAATGAACTTAACCTATTTATAGGCCTGCACATTCACCCAAATCATTCATGCGAATGTGCAGGTTCGCCCACATTGACTGGTCGAACCAAGTTCTTCCATAATCTAAGTCTTCCTTCGTATAAACATCTTCCTTCGCACCTTTATATCCTCCTTCGCACCATTAACCTCTCTCCTTCGCACCTTCGATATCTACAAACCAAACTGTGTTTTACAATCCAAAGCTCTAGTCGCACTTTTGCATCTACACTTTTTAAATATCTAACACATGCTTCATAATATCACCACTTCAACAAACAAAATCTCCTTCCCTTCATCTCCAAAACCTACCGCCACCACCTTGTCACCACCATCCACCTTTGTTTTTCAATTAAACACTTCCAAAATTACATAAATTACATACCTTAATCAAGTGTGTACAAGAAACTTGGAGCTTAAGCCCTTGGAAGACACACTTAAACCTCATTCCACTTGAGTCTTCCCAAGCCTTGTGCTAGTTGTAAGTTTCTTATTCCTGCTTCTTGTTTATGTATGTTTCCATTTAACATGTTTTAAAGCAAGTTGTACATGGGTTAGGATAATGAACTTTCATATAATAAAACATATGTTTTACAAGACAAAAATGGAAGTGTTAAAATGTAAGGATGGGCCGTAAGGTATATAGAGTGATGTTAATGTTTTTGTAAGTTTAAAAGGTTAAGATAATCTTACACATGTTAAATAGTTAAACATAATATATAACTAGGGTTTTGAACAAGAAATAATATATGTTTTACAAGTTTAACAAGAGGACATAAAAAAGGTACTAGGGCTGTGAGTTTTAAAGAAAAATGTTAGTGTTTTTGTAGTTTTTACAAGTTCACATACTTAAAAGTGGTTTTAATTATCATAATATAATCATCTAAAACATAATAATATGATGTAACTTAAAAATGTTACAAGATATAAAAATTACATCTTCAATGACACTAACTTTGAAACTCTAAAAATGTACATATTGGACATTATGGACTTAATACACCAAATACAGATATTATTAACCCTAATAAGAGTATTATGAACTATTACTAGTGTTGGAACATAATAATAATCCATATTGATAAAGTTAACAAAAATAAGTTTACTAGTCTAGTGTAAAATTGTCACTTTTGAAAGATATAGGTAGAAAATATAACTTTTTGAAAGTTAAAGGAATTATTGTGTAACTTTAAAAGTTGAGGGACATAAAATGTCATTTTAGAAACTTGGATTTAAAAATGTGACTTTGGAAAGTTAAGGGTTAAAAATAGAAGATTTTAACTTTCCAAGGTTGTTTTTGTGAAAAGTTAGTAAACTTATAAAAATGTATTTTTGTGTAAAAATGTGTTTTTATAAAATAAGATTTTATAAAAATATAGATTACCAAACATGATGGAAAAAATATAAAAACAAAGGTTTTTATAAAAAAAAATTGGTAACTTAGAGACTTGGTAAAAATTTGTGTAAAATTGAACACTTATATATATATATATATATATATATATATATATATATATATATATATATATATATATATATATATATATATATATATATAGGATTACGAGTCGCAAGAACTTGAGAACTCATTTGGAACAATCACTAAATGACACATCCCCAATTTTGTAGTTTTTTGTATTATTTTAATGAGGGTTAATAAAGTCATTACACACTATTATTTATGGGCATTTTAGTAAATTTCAAACTTGAAATGATTACCTCACTAATTAAATAATAATAATAATAATAATAATAATAATAATATTAAATTCATCTCTTCTTTCTCTCTCATTTTAAATCTGAATTTCTCTCTCTCTCTTCTTCTTCTCTCTCTCTCTAGAAACAGAAAGAACACCAACCAAGTACAACCAAGACTCCCTTTCTAAAAAACACATACATGACAGTGGCTGACATTGTCTAACGGTGGCGGTGGGTTTTTGAAGGTGGTCGATGGGTGACAGTGGAGGTGATGGTGGGTTTCGTAGGTGGGTTTTTGATTCCGGCCAGATCTGGTTCTGGTTCGATTCCGGCCAGATCTGGGTCGATGATGGGTTTCGTCGATGGTGATGCGGGGGGTGACAGGTCGATGATGATGACCGGAGGAAGATGATGATGCTTGTTGAAGATGATAGTTTTTCAGGTATATATTATTATTATTATTATTATTATTATTATTATTATTATTATTATTATTATTATTATTATTATTAAGGAATTGATAGATTAAATGTTCTAAGCACATCATGAACGTTAGTGAGTTATCCACTCTCAATTGTTTGTGGTCCATAAGATTTCTTTAGAGCGAGTTTGGATTTGTGTTCTATAGTGATTTTACAATTTTCAATTACTGGAACTAGATCAGGCTGTAAATGACAGTGTTTGTATGTGTTTCTGTTAGGAGCTCTTAGATGTGGAGTGTTTGGCTAATCTGATTATTTAAGGAATTGATAGATTAAATGAGTCAAAACGAACCAATAAGGACATTATTGTGAGAAACAAGAGTCATCTTGTTAAACAGAAATAGGTCATTTTAGTTTACCTTTAGCTATTGCAGCTGGTTTGAAACTGATTATTTGACAAAATTCAGAAGATAATCAGAAGCAACACTTGTTTATCCAAACTCTAATGTGAAGCAACATATATTTTGTTCTTTATTTACACCAATGTAAAATAGTGTGTATATTTTGCATTAGTATTATTTATAATTATAAAACTGCCACATTACACTACTATTTATTTTCTTTTCTATAAAAAACCACACTAGTCTATTAAAAACTTGTTTATTTTTTTTACACCGATGTAAGGTGTTACATATGTGTGATTTAGTGCTTATTTTTTACTAGTTTACACCAACGTAAAAACAGGTTTTTGATTTTGTGGTTTTATTAAATTTGTTAGGTCGGACAACGAAGAGAGGCGAATGATGATAATCAACATTTTGGGGAGCAAGTTCGCGTGTTCAAGTTTTTTTACGACGTTTTTGTGGTGTTTTACACCAATGTAAATTTTTACATAAGTGTAAAACTCGAGGGGAGAGATGACAGAATAGCAGAAGTGAAAATTATGAATTTTGAATTTTTACACTGGTGTAAATCAAACAAAAATTATGGATGGTTGGTTTATATAGATGTAAGTAAACATTGGTGTAAATAATTACACCAGTGTAAAAAACGAGAGAGAGATGACAGAATACACAATTTGATTTTTTGTTTTAAAAAGTAAATTAATTAAAAAAAATAAAATAAAGTTTAAAAAACATGAATCTTTTAATAATGAAATAAAAAATTAACATAATTATTATATTAATTTTGTCTCTCCCATGGTTTTTCACCCTAATACCATTTAATGTACTTTATTATATTAAAAAAAATACTTATTAAACATCTCAAGACAAAAAGTCTCATCATTTGATCTCATCCATTAGATCATCAAGATCAATGGCTCAAAAGAGTTCCTATGGTTCTCACAACTCACATGAGTTCTCAAAATAACCTATATATATATATATATATATATATAGGATTAAATAAAAACCCACCTATTTTGAAGAAACCCACTAAACCTTATCTCAACCATTGATCAATCTAGATCAATGGTGTGGATCAAATGCTTAATATTATAATAGTGAGAAGTACAAAAAAAGGCATATGGGTAATTTGACAACCCAAAGGTGTTGGTAACTGCATGGTTATGCAAATCAGTCACTTCATAATCTCTCTCATTCAATAACCTCTTTCCCTCTCACTTACTCGTATACCATGTTCCCAAATTCAAAAATTCATCCATGTTCTCTCTCCATTTGAAGCATCAACATACTTTCTTCTTCCTGAAACCTTCATCCATGTACCCTTTTTGTCTCCGGTAACGATGAAATCGTTCATGTGGACGTTATCTTCCTTTAGCCGACGATTGGGGTCGAATAAATCATCTAAAAGGTACGTGCCTCGTTGTTTTCTGTCCGTTTACTGTATAAAATTGGGGTTTCTCATATATCGTACAACGTATTCATGAATAATCAGGGATAAGAACATTGATGGTGTAAAAGACAGAAAAAAAATGGGGATTTTGACTAGTTTGCTAAGTAGAGTTGTTATCATTTATTTTTTATTTAGTGGATAAGTAGATTGTAGTTTTTGAAATGCGATACCCCTCGTGAAAGCGTAACAAAAATAATGTTTGAGACAGGAGGAAAAGAAAATTGGTCGTTTTGTCTGATGACACAACAAGTACCAGGCATGGAAAGGACATTGGATTATCAGCTAGTGAGTTTGAAGATGTAAAACGTCATCTAGGTAAGTGTTATAGGGACTTTGGGATAGTAATGAAGATAATTTATTTTTTAATCTTAGTAATGTAATTTTAGGCTCCTGTAAATTTATTTAGAGTGCCATTTTTTTAAATATGTAGACTATGACTCGAATACGCCACTTATCAACCTAAAGAGGCTGCGTAAAGGAATTGGCAAAGCTTCGGCTCATAATGATGATCCAGGGCCGTCGACGGTGCAAACTTCCTATAATGAGGATGCAGGACCATCATTGAATGAAGGTTCTGATAATGATTATTCAGGACTGTCAATTGGGGTGGAGTCTGATGATGATGATTCAAGTGTGCAGCCACAGAAGGATAGGTTGTCCTTTTTTTGTAACCGCCGTCGTCGTCAAAAGGCCAAAACCAAAGGTGAGGTGTTTTGTGGTTTTCCAATATATTCAGTGATATATGTGTAAAAAAAGGTGTTATCGTCTGGTTTAGCGATAAGTTGCTTACATTGGGTGTTTGTATGTTATGTAAAAACAGACACATATATAGCAGTTCGTGAAACTCAGACAAGAAATAAAAAAGGTGCGATGATGTGAAACACTAAATAGTTATGTAAACTGACATCGGGTCAAAGTTAGTTTGAACTGATAATTGTTACATGTGTAACAGATAAGCAGCCAATCCCTGTGATTGATCTGTCTTCGTCTGCACCAGTTAGGATAACACGCGCAAAAAACACGAGCATTAGAAGTTTCAGCGAAAATAGACAGGGGGAAAAAAGAGAAAGCATTGAAGGCGAAAAAACGGAAGAGGGTAGACAAGACAAGGAATGATGCGCTTGAGCCTCGTAGGCAACGCAAAAGGTCAAAGTTGAATGAGTGGCTAGGGATACGTACTAGATCATCACCAACACAGTTAACAAGATGCATAAAAATTCTAAGTGACGAACAACGTTTAGCAATAAAGGATATGGGGTTGGGAAGGCTGCTAAATCTTAAAATGGATGGGATACCTGCGAAGTTAGGGCATTATGTTGTAGATAACTTCAACCAGGAAAGTTTAGAGTTGACTGTGCCATCTGGGAAACTTTGCATTGATGCTGAGGTCGTGCACAAGGTCCTTGGTTTACCGATTGGAGGGGTGTCTTTCAATGCGTTGGAGCGTAGGGAAGCGCATGATGAAGGCATAGCCCAATGGAGAGAGAGGTACCCACCAAGCAGATTTATATCTGCTAAGCAAATGGTGGACATGATTGAAAAGGAGTCAAACGGTGAGGATGATTGTAATTTCCGTATGGATTTTATAATGTGTGTTGGATCAGTTTGCTCTTTTTGCTAAGTAAGAACTTGCTATCTTAACACTTAAGTGTTTAACAAGTCCTTGTATATCAGATTATAAGCACAGCGGAATGTATAAGTTAAAGCAACACTTTTTATACTAAGGAAGAGTTATTACTCCCCCTTGATGATTGAAACTAATAAATGACAAGTATTTATTATGAATCTAAGCAGTAAATGAGAATTAGATACTTAGACAGATTCACAATAAATACTGAAATGGAATAGAACAGTGAGAGTGTTTGAAGGATTTTTCTATTAAAATCAATGTCTAAAATAGAAGGTTGAAGCCTCCTATTTATAGACGATTACATATATGTATCTTGCCCAAAAAGCAAGTACAGAAACAACAGAAACAAGTTGCACAAGTTGCAACATTGAAACTAACAAATACAGCTAAAAGTAATAATAAACAATAAACTACTGATGCAAAAGGCGGTGGAAAATATCTGATGCTAAGTGCTGATGAATGACAAACTACTGATGACTAGTTTGTCTTCAGTACTTCTGAAGTGAACTTGTCTGGTTTGGACTTCAGAACTTCTGATGAAGTTTCTTCTTCAGCACTTCTCTTATCTTCTCTTCAGCAGTTCTTTGTTTTCTTTTCAGTACTTCTATATTTAGCCAAAATGACAGAAGTGAATTAGACTAAGGTTTCCAAAAGTGGTTTCACCAATCCTCTTTGTCCTAACAATCTCCCCCTGGATTGATGAAGCCAAAACCTTACTAATTCCTTATGTTTTTCTTCTGTCTTGAACAATCTTCCATATCTCTTTGTACATGGTGTTCTTGAGCTGGTTTAACTGACCATCAGATAGAGATCCTCTCTGTGGTTCCAGATGTTGAATTGTTAGCAGGTCTTGTGTTGACAGTTTCTTCAGATCACTGATCTTCTTGTAAGCCCTGCTTGAGAGGTCTCTTCTTGTCAACAATACTGAGTTGTTATCAGTAAGTGACCATCTGATGATAGGTATCTTTGACTTGTTAAAGTTAGAAGAATAGGGAACCAGACTTGTCCCTTGGGTTGATGGTCCTGAGTGTTGGATGCTTTCAGTTTCAGTTAACCTCAGGTGGGAGTCTCTTCCTTGTTGTTGTTGCATATCAGGCATCTGAACAGTTGGGAGATGGTGTTCAGTCACTACTCTGGTATGCATCTTTTCTTTGATGGTCTTTTGGATTTGGTAGGCAAAAGTGGAAGGATCCCTGAATTGTGTTAACAGAGGTTTCTCCTCAATGTCAAAATCTGAATGGACTATTGAACTTCCTTCAAGTAGTACCATTTTGAAGTCAGTTTTGACATTGTCCTCTGCCTTCTTTCTCTGAGTAGCAGGTCTTCTTGTTGATACACCAGAAGTTCTAACTACTGATCTTGAAGGATCAGCAGTTTGAAACTTCTCTGGATTTGCAGCCTTGGCAGCCAAGTATTTTCTGTATGTATCCATTAGTCTTTCTTCTTTCCATCTGGATACTGAGGCTTTTGAACCATAGCCCTCTGCTACTAATTCTTCTATTATCTGGGCTCTCTTGGCCTTTCCTTCTTTGCTAGTGGCCATTTTATCTGCAAGCAGTTGTGCTCTTCTTGTCAGCTCTTGCATAGAGAGTCCTTTGAGTGTATAGGCTTTAGTCTTGCTGTTCTTGGTAATATAAGACACCAGTTGTTGTCTTTTATCTTGTTCAGCAATCTCATCAAGGCTAGCCTGCCTTTGTAGTTCAGCTTCATAAGCCTGATGTTTTTCTTCATGGCTTAAATCTAGATCATCCCTTTCTTCCAGAGTTTTCCAAATCAGATCTTCTCTGGCCTTCTTGTTGGCTGCAACTAAGCTCTTCTCTAATAATTCAGCTGATTGAGAGATAGGAGAAGGATTTAGTACAGTCATTGTTGTAACAGTTGTAGGCCTGATAGGATTAGATGTTGGTTGAATGGGAGCAGTGGTTCTGGAAGGGTCAGCAGTTTGAGGTTTGGAAGTGTTAACCTCTGATGGGTTGACAACTGCTGATGGTTTGTCAACTACTGAAGGATTGTCTTCAGTACTTTCTGATTCTTCATCAGAACTTTTGCCATCAGAAGTTTCTTCATTGTGCCTTAGGGATTCTTCAGATGTTTGGGTCTCATCTTCTTTTTCTGTGGCTTCAATCTCTTCCACTGAGACACCAAACTGTTTGGCCAGTTTTTCTTTCCTGGCTTGATCTTTTTGATCTCTTTCAAGGATGGCCACTCTTGCCCTTATCCTGGCTTGGAATGACTCCTTAGGTTCCCTGATTTTCTCCCCCTTCTTGGATTCATCAAGTTTAACTTTTGAAGTTGAGGGTTGGGAGAATTGTCCTTGAAGATGAGCAATCTGTTTGCTGTTGAAGTCTATCTTGTTGGACAGATCATTCATCTTGGTCTTGATCACTCCAAATTGATTCTTGATAGACAGCTCCAAGTTAGCTGTGTATGTTTGGAAGTGATTCCTGATGAGAGTGTTCATCATGTGGTACAGGGGACCCTCTGGGCTGCATAGCTGGTTCAGGTCTATGCTTGTTTGCCCAGGGAATTGGGTAGGCATTTGTTGTGAAGGGGGTGTTTTTGGGAGATCCTCATGTTGTACAGAGGATGCCACTCTAGGGGTTTTAGGGATTGAGTGGGCTTTAACCTGTGCAGGGGTGACTGGCTTCTTGAGCCTGGATACCCCTGAAACAGGACCTTCATAAAGTGTCGTCAATTCAGTAGTTTGTGTTTGTGAAACATCATCCAAATTAATGGAATCATCTGAATCCCTGATGTTGCCCTCAATGAGGACTGTCTCAGTTAAATCATGAGCTGAGCCCAACTCAGTTCTCTCATGAACCTCTTGTTCTTGGTTCTGAGGATTTCCTACTTCAGGCATTAAGCCTTCATCAGTAGTTGCCACATCTGAGGTCTTAGCTATGTTACTTCTATCCTCAGATCCACCACTGGGTGGTAACTGAGTAGTAGCAGCCTCAGATGCCCCAAGAGTCTCTAAAATTGGGCTTAAAGACTCTGGTCCACCCTCATCTCTTGGGATAGGGCTAGAGATGTCCACATCCATGTCTGATGTTGTGGTTATGTCCCCTGTTTGTTGTGGTTGTAGGGGACTGACATAATCAGATGGGACCTTCTCTTTTAGCCCAGAGAGAAGTTTGGCAATTTCTATTGCCTCTTGTTCAGAAATTTGAGGGGTTGGTTCAGTAGTTTGGGCAATAGGTGAAATTTGTTGTTCAGCAGTTTCAAAAGAAGAGTGAGTTTCAATAGTTTTTCTAAGTCTTTTTCTTTTGAATAAAATGGTTATGGGTGCTCTTGGTGGGGTTTGAGATGGATGAGACTGAGAGGGTGTTTCAGTCTCACCTATTTGAAGAGCAGACTGCTCATGAGCATGTTCAGGCATCTCAACCTCCTGAACAGCTTTTCTTTTGGATTGATGGGTTTTTGTCTTTGTTGGCTTGGGCTTTTTGGCTTTTGGTGGTGTGAGTTTGGAAGATGTGGGCTTCAGGGGAACTTGTTGTTGTTCTCCTTGATCATCTTCTGGCCAGGCAGCCGGTTTGTTATGCCTTGAGTATGCTTGTGATGTTAAAGGATTTAAAGTTGAAATTTTTCCCACAAGCACCTCATTACCCAGTTCCCCTATTATGCATTGCATAATGAACCTTGGGTACAACAAAAACTTTTTCTTGGTATTATTGTGATGTAACACCAACTCATTGAAAAATAGTTTTGATGCCCTGAATTTAGTTTCATTCACAATAGAATGAAATATTGGTTGAAAAGTGGAGGGCATCTGCTCATAAGACCCTGTTTTAGGACTCAAACACATAATAATATAATGAAACAAAAGCTTGTATTTTGGTTTAAAATATTTTTTGAAGATAGTAGCATGGGAGAGAGTACCTTGATAACCACACTCTGTCATGGTTAGGTGAATATCAGAATTAGCAACATGGTCAGGGGCAGTTACATCATCCAGACCCAGTCTTGTTGCCAGTGTGGCCGGTGTGATGGTCAGTGGTTTCCCTTTTATTCTTGAGTTGAGGGAAATGACTTCATCATCCGCCGTCACCGTCTCAGCATTTGCCCAGAACTCATTCAGAGTTTCAGTGTGAATTGGTGGGTTTATTGTGAGAGCAGTAAAATATTGGGATTTTACGACAAGATCAATGATCTCATCGTATTGGGACCAGCCTTCTTGTTTTTCAAGAAAGGCCCTTTGATTGTGTCCCTGCTTTAGAACGAGAGCCATGTGGTTTGGGTTTTTGATCGAACAGTTGATTTGCAGGTTTAGGTTATTGAGAGAGAAGGAGGGATATTTTGAGTTTGAAAGGATAAGTGTGGAGAAAAGGTATTTATCAGAAGTTTTAACCGCTTGAATCTTCTTTATTAGAAGTTTTTAAACCGCCTTTGGTTAAAAATCTTGTTATCAGAGGTTTTAAACTGGTTAGGTCAAACCTCTGATGATGGGAAAAGTCAGATTTGCCCTTTTGACTAAACTGCTGATGAAGGATTACTTCACCAGTAGTTCCCATTTCCTCTTCAGTAGTTTAACAGCTGATGAGAAATGTTTTTATAAATACTTTTATTCATAACTTCTGAAGTTTATTTTATCAGAAGTTACACACTTTTCAAAAATTATCCCCATACTGATGTTTTGTTCATCAGTAGTTTCTCTCTTTTCAGAAGTTTTGTTTCAGACTTTTGTCTGTTTTGTAAGTGAAAAATGAAAATTTGCAAAATAATAAAATAAACACTTACAAATTTAGCATCCCAAGCATGGATACTAACTTCTGAAATGTTGATGTGTCAAGGGGTTTTGTGAAGATGTCAGCTATTTGATTAGTTGTTGCTACATGCTTCACTTCAATCTTGCCTTTTTCATAGCAATCTCTTATGAAATGGTACCTGATCTCAATGTGTTTGGTTTTTGAGAATTGTACCGGATTTTGAATGATGCTAATGGCAGATTTGCTGTCTACAAACAAAGGTGTCTTGGTCTCTTTGATTCCATAATCAAGAAGTTGATATTGGAGCCATTGTATCTGTGATGTACAACTTGCAGCTGCAATGTATTCAGCTTCAGCAGTTGAAGTTGCAACAGATGTTTGCTTCTTTGATTGCCATGACACTAGACAGTTACCCAGGAATTGACAACCACCAGATGTTGACTTTCTTGTCATCTTACACCCTGCATAGTCACTATCTGAAAAAGCTGATAACTTGGTATTGCTTGAAGCAGGATACCAAATTCCAAGTGTTGGAGTTCCTTTCAGATATCTGAAAATTCTTTTGACTGCTATAAGGTGTGATTCCCTTGGTGCTGATTGATATCTAGCACAGACACATGTTGAAAACATAATATCTGGTCTAGAAGCAGTTAAGTATAAAAGGGAACCTATCATGCATCTGTACATGGGTTGATCAACCTGTTTTCCTTGATCATCAGGTTCAACTTGTGTGATTGGTGTCATGGGAGTGGAACATGATTTACAGTCTTTTAAAGAAAATTTGTTCAATAATTCTTTAACATATTTTGATTGATGTATAAAAGTTCCATTTGTTTGTTGCTTGATCTGCAGTCCTAGAAAGTACTGCAGTTCTCCCATGGTACTCATCTCAAATTTTGATTGCATGAGTTTCTTAAAATCATCACACAGTTTTGTGTTTCTTGAACCAAAAATGATATCATCAACATAAATTTGAACAAGTAAGACATGATTTCCAACATGTTTAATGAAAAGAGTTTTATCAATGGCACCTCTTGTAAAGTTATTTTTGAGTAAAAAGGTGGAGAGTGTATCATACCAGGCTCTTGGTGCTTGTTTGAGCCCATAAAGAGCTTTGTCCAGTCTGTACACCCACTCAGGATGAGAAGGATCCTCAAACCCAGGTGGCTGACAGACATACACCTCCTCTTTTATTTTTCCATACAAAAATGCACATTTCACATCCATTTGATAAACTTTAATTTGGTTGGAAATGGCATAGGCCAGAAATAACCTGATGGCCTCAAGCCTTGCAACTGGAGCAAAGGTTTCATCATAGTCAATTCCCTCTTCTTGAGAGTACCCTTGAACTACCAGTCTTGCCTTGTTCTTGAATATCATACCAGCTTCATCTTGTTTGTTCCTGAAAACCCATCTTGTGCCAATTGGTTGCTTGTTTGGAGGTAAGGGACAGATTTCCCAAACCTGTTGCTTGTTGAACTGAAGCAGTTCATCTTGCATAGCTTGCACCCAATTATTGTCTTTGAGGGCTTCCTGGTACTTCTTTGGTTCCAACTGTGAGATAAAGGCTGAAAATAGGCAAAAGTTGGAAAGCTGGTTTCTGGTGAGAACACCTGAAGCTATATCACCCATGACTTGATCAAGTGGATGATCTCTGTGTTCAATCAGTTGTTGTAAACCACTGACAGGTGTAGGTGGCTCATGTTCTTTAAACGAACTACTGAGGTCTATAATATCTGGTTCAGCAGTTTTAGTTTCTTCAGTAGTTGCAGGTGCTGAAGCAGATGTTTGAGTTTGGCCTTCAGTATTTGTTGGATCAGAAGTTTGTGAAACTTCTGATGGTGTTGAAGTTGACTTAATGACTGTTTGAGGAGTCCATGGTGTAGGATCCTCATCTTCAAACCTTAGATCACCATAATAAGTAGGTTTGGAAGGAGTAACAGTCTTTTCAGGTCCAAAGTGAAAGTTGTCAAGGTCAAAGAGTTCAGCAGGATGTGCTGGAATAAGAGTGTGTTTTGACTCATTGAACTTGACATTCAATGTTTCTTCTACTATCATGGTGTGAGAATTAAAAACCTTGTAGGCTTTTCTAGTTGAAGAGTAACCAAGAAAGTAACCTGAGTCAACTTTGGCAGCAAACTTTGAAATAGATTCCTTGATGTTCAAGATGAAACATTGACACCCAAAAGCCCTGAAAAAGGAGATAAGGGGCTTCATGCCATGAAGAACTTCATAGGCAGTCTTGGAATGTCTCTTGACCACAAGAACTCTATTCTGAACATAACATGATGTGTTAACTTCTTCTGCCCAAAAGTACAAGGGCAGTCCAGAATCAGCTAACATTGTTCTTGCTCCTTCTATTAATGTTCTGTTCTTCCTTTCTACTACACCATTTTGTTCAGGAGTTCTGGGAACACTGTACTGTCTAATAATCCCTTTAGACAAACAGAATTCATCCAGAGTTTTGTTCCTGAACTCTGTCCCATTATCACTTCTAATGGTTTTGACAAATAGAGAATATTGTTTCTCTACTTGTA
This sequence comes from Ambrosia x helenae, assembly GCA_030844895.1. Lineage (NCBI taxonomy): Eukaryota > Viridiplantae > Streptophyta > Magnoliopsida > Asterales > Asteraceae > Ambrosia > Ambrosia x helenae. The sequence continues at coordinate 49,204,641 of CM061224.1, read as the reverse complement.
GAATGAAGAACTTGATGATTTCAGCAGCCTCATCCTTGGAGAATAAGAAGAATACCCATGTGAATCTTGAGTAGTCATCAATGATGACTAAGCAGTACTTCTTCTTACCAAGGCTCATAATCTTGACAGGTCCAAATAAGTCCATATGGAGTAGTTGAAGACATGCAGTTGTTTTTGATTCTTCAATAGACTTATAGGAGGACTTATGTTGTTTTCCCTTTAAACAGGATACACAGTGTTCTTGACACTGGTATACTTTCAAAGGTAGACCTCTGACCAAGCCCATTTTTGTGACTTTATTTATGGTTTTAAAGATCACATGGCCAAGTCTCCTGTGCCAGAGATCTGTTTCTGAAGTTGATGCCCTTGAGAAGAAACAGGCAGTGTTGTTCAATACTTTGTCTTTCTCAATGTCCACTGCATAGACATTGCCACATCTTTTGGCAATCAGCAAAGTATGATCTTCAATGATCTTCTCTATCAACTTCTGGCCTTCTGGTGAGATGATCTTGCATGCTGTCTTTGTGAAAAAGGAAGAATATCCTTTATCACACATTTGTGGCACACTCAGCAAGTTGTATTCAAGGTTTTCCACCAGATTGACCTTGTCAAACTGTATTTTGCCAGAGGAGACATTGCCATGTCCTAGCACATATCCCTTAGCATTGTTCCCAAAGGATACAGATCCTTCTCTTTGGCTGATAAAGTTGTTTATCATGTATCTGCATCCAGTCATGTGCATAGAGCCTCCACTATCAACATACCATATGCTGTTTAAGCCCCTGGAAACTCTCTGCGCATAAAAGCAAATTAGTTAGATCTAGGAACCCAGGCCTGTTTGGCTTTGGGTTTGCTCTTGAGAACAGTTACAGTTTGTTCTTGACCAGGTTGAGAAATCCATGTCTTTTTGGCAATGGATTTTTCATTAAGAACCATGGTGGTATCCTTTTCAGGACCACCATCAACCTTGGTCATCAGTAGTTGTACCATGTTCATTAGATTTTGTATCTCAGCAGTTTGTGAAACTGCTGATGATTCAGGTCTAACTACTGACAAAGAATTTTGAGAAAAAGATTTTGGTTGAGATTTTATATATTTCTGAGAAAAGGTGTTTTCAGGTTGTTGTTTCTTGGGTTTAAAGATTCTTTCATAATCATTTCTGATTTGATTTCCTACAACCTGTTGTTTAATTTTTTGATTGAACTGAATTCCTTTTCTGTATCTACAAAATTCAGTTTTGTGGTTGAACAGACCACAAATTTCACACTCTTTTGCCTTTTGTTTTTGATCTAAAGGCAAATTTCTGACATTAGTGCAAAGATTTTGCTCATCAGTAGTTTTCAAGATCTCAACTCCTGATGTAGATGAAACTACTAATGGCTCATTGTCAGATTTTGTTAATACTTCTGAAGTACTTTCTTTGAAAATACCAGGATTTCTATTTAGAAAGTTTTCATGGAAAGATGTGCAGTCTTTCCCTTCAGAAGTTTCATTTGAAACAATTCTTCTCCCATCTTCAGTAGTTTTGGGAGAGAAATCTGTTGGTGTTTCAACATGATGGTATCCTATGCCAAACTTAACATTTGAAGCACTTTGTTTGTTTAGCAATAATTGATACCCCTTACAAGATTCCACCCATTTTTCACATGTGATCCTGGTGTCAGCAAGCTCTTGTCTGACATCTCCCAGGTCATTTAGCATGATTTTAATTTGTGCTTGGGTTTCAATAGCCGAGTCAGTTAATTTAGAAACTTCTTTTGTTTTAGCACACAGTTTTCTTTCTAAATCACATTTTATCTGTGTGTATTTTCTTTCTAAATCATTGGCTTTACCTTGTAAGTGCACATTTGTCTCTCTTATGAGAGCAAAAGTTTCTTTGCAAGAATTTGAGCAAAGTTTTGTCAAAGATTCTTTTGATACCTGTGACAATGCAGATTTTGAAGTATAGCCTTCAAATGCCATTAAGGCAAAGTTCTTTCTGCCATTGTCTGGTTCTCCCCAGTTGATGTCAAACACCTTGTTGTCTGCATCAGGATTACACTCTGTGGTGTCAAAAGGGAGACTGCTCCAGTCAACATACCCTGAGGTAAAAAGACTTTGTTGAGAGGGTTGTTGAGGCTGTGGAGGATGTTGAGCAGCTGGAAAGGGAGGGATTGATTGTTGGATCTGCATCTGTTGAGCAGGCACTTGAACATATTGTACTTGTGGCATGTATTGCTGTTGAGGAGCTTGTGCCTGTACAAAATGAGCACTCCCTTGAGTTCCATTATTCCTATTATAATTGGGGTTATAGTTATTTCCAGATTGTGATTGGTTAAAGCTAGAGCTTCTACACTCTCTAGCAAAGTGTCCCAACTTCTGACACTTGTGACATCTCAATTTAGATTTGTCAAAACCAATTTTTGTATTACTGGTCAATCCTGGAAATTTCCTTCCTGACCTTTTATAAAACTTGTTAGTTTTAATGCTTAGCATGGCCAGTTGGTGTAAAATGTCCATTTCTTCTAAGTCATCACTGCTAAAGTTTTTCAAATCATCCATGATAAAACATAGATTATCAGCAGTTTGACTTTGGTCATTATTGTCATAACCTGGGAAAGATCTTTCTGATGAGATCCCAGTTGTTATGTCAATATTGTCATAAGATCCATAGGAACAAGTTGGTGAATCTTGTCCCAAAAGTGCTGTACTACCAGGTAGGTAGTCATCAGCAGTTTTACCAGATGATTGTAATTTCTTCTTTTGATCAATTTCTCTCTCAAAAGTAAGTAATCTCCCATGGAGTTTTGTAAGAGTGAGGGAGCTAAAATCTGGTGAGGATCTTAAAACAATGGAGTATGTTTCCCATTTGTCTGGTAAAGACCTTAAAAATCTATGTAGCATAGACACTGTTGTATAGGTCTGACCATTTAACTTTAGCTCAGATATTAATAAGGAGAATCTTTCAAATTGTTGAGTTAAAGTTTCCCCATTAATATGAGCAAATGTCTCATATTGTTGAGCTAAAATCTCTCTGGTGTTGGCAATCACCTCTTCAGTTCCTCCAAACTGTTCTTTAAGACAATCCCAGAGTTCTTTGGCACTTTCACAATGTAAAAGGCCAGAGTATATATCTCATTTGGGAGAGCCATTGCCAACATAGAGAATGCTTTTGCATCTAGCTCAAGTTTTAGGAAATCATCATCTGTATATTCTTTAGGGTCCTTAGGGACCTTAACATTAGTTTCAAGATTGACATTTACTGGTTTGTGAGGACCATATATCACAGATCTCCAACAACCTGTGTTGGTTTGTGACAAGGTATGTGCCATTCTCTTTTGCCATATATTCTATTCATTTCTCACAAGCATGGCAGGTTTAGTGGCAGAACCAGTATTATGTGGATCCATTTTAAAGAGTATAGATTTGTCAGATGACTCTTTTAAGTGATGGATGTTGATAAAAAGTGAACTTTTGATCTTTTTATTGAGTATCAATAAGAGCTTTGTGTCTGATTCTCAATTTGTTAGATTGATATGTGATCAGATAAACCAATGCTCTGATACCAATTGTTGGATCAGTTTGCTCTTTTTGCTAAGTAAGAACTTGCTATCTTGACACTTAAGTGTTTAGCAAGTCCTTGTATATCAGATTATAAGCACAGCGGAATGTATAAGTTAAAGCAACACTTTTTATACTAAGGAAGAGTTATTACTCCCCCTTGATGATTGAAACTAATAAATGACAAGTATTTATTATGAATCTAAGCAGTAAATGAGAATTAGATACTTAGACAGATTCACAATAAATACTGAAATGGAATAGAACAGTGAGAGTGTTTGAAGGATTTTTCTATTAAAATCAATGTCTAAAATAGAAGGTTGAAGCCTCCTATTTATAGACGATTACATACATGTATCTTGCCCAAAAAGCAAGTACAGAAACAACAGAAACAAGTTGCACAAGTTGCAACATTGAAACTAACAAATACAGCTAAAAGTAATAATAAACAATAAACTACTGATGCAAAAGGCGGTGGAAAATATCTGATGCTAAGTGCTGATGAATGACAAACTACTGATGAGTAGTTTGTCTTCAGTACTTCTGAAGTGAACTTGTCTGGTTTGGACTTCAGAACTTCTGATGAAGTTTCTTCTTCAGCACTTCTCTTATCTTCTCTTCAGCAGTTCTTTGTTTTCTTTTCAGTACTTCTATATTTAGCCAAAATGACAGAAGTGAATTAGACTAAGGTTTCCAAAAGTGGTTTCACCAATCCTCTTTGTCCTAACAATCTCCCCCTGGATTGATGAAGCCAAAACCTTACTAATTCCTTATGTTTTTCTTCTGTCTTGAACAATCTTCCATATCTCTTTGTACATGGTGTTCTTGAGCTGGTTTAACTGACCATCAGATAGAGATCCTCTCTGTGGTTCCAGATGTTGAATTGTTAGCAGGTCTTGTGTTGACAGTTTCTTCAGATCACTGATCTTCTTGTAAGCCCTGCTTGAGAGGTCTCTTCTTGTCAACAATACTGAGTTGTTATCAGTAAGTGACCATCTGATGATAGGTATCTTTGACTTGTTAAAGTCAGAAGAATAGGGAACCAGACTTGTCCCTTGGGTTGATGGTCCTGAGTGTTGGATGCTTTCAGTTTCAGTTAACCTCAGGTGGGAGTCTCTTCCTTGTTGTTGTTGCATATCAGGCATCTGAACAGTTGGGAGATGGTGTTCAGTCACTACTCTGGTATGCATCTTTTCTTTGATGGTCTTTTGGATTTGGTAGGCAAAAGTGGAAGGATCCCTGAATTGTGTTCACAGAGGTTTCTCCTCAATGTCAAAATCTGAATGGACTATTGAACTTCCTTCAAGTAGTACCATTTTGAAGTCAGTTTTGACATTGTCCTCTGCCTTCTTCTCTGAGTAGCAGGTCTTCTTGTTGATACACCAGAAGTTCTAACTACTGATCTTGAAGGATCAGCAGTTTGAAACTTCTCTGGATTTGCAGCCTTGGCAGCCAAGTATTTTCTGTAAGTATCCATTAGTCTTTCTTCTTTCCATCTGGATACTGAGGCTTTTGAACCATAGCCCTCTGCTACTAATTCTTCTATTATCTGGGCTCTCTTGGCCTTTCCTTCTTTGCTAGTGGCCATTTTATCTGCAAGCAGTTGTGCTCTTCTTGTCAGCTCTTGCATAGAGAGTCCTTTGAGTGTATAGGCTTTAGTCTTGCTGTTCTTGGTAATGTAAGACACCAGTTGTTGTCTTTTATCTTGTTCAGCAATCTCATCAAGGCTAGCCTGCCTTTGTAGTTCAGCTTCATAAGCCTGATGTTTTTCTTCATGGCTTAAATCTAGATCATCCCTTTCTTCCAGAGTTTTCCAAATCAGATCTTCTCTGGCCTTCTTGTTGGCTGCAACTAAGCTCTTCTCTAATAATTCAGCTGATTGAGAGATAGGAGAAGGATTTAGTACAGTCATTGTTGTAACAGTTGTAGGCCTGATAGGATCAGATGTTGGTTGAATGGGAGCAGTGGTTCTGGAAGGGTCAGCAGTTTGAGGTTTGGAAGTGTTAACCTCTGATGGGTTGACAACTGCTGATGGTTTGTCAACTACTGAAGGATTGTCTTCAGTACTTTCTGATTCTTCATCAGAACTTTTGCCATCAGAAGTTTCTTCATTGTGCCTTAGGGATTCTTCAGATGTTTGGGTCTCATCTTCTTTTTCTGTGGCTTCAATCTCTTCCACTGAGACACCAAACTGTTTGGCCAGTTTTTCTTTCCTGGCTTGATCTTTTGATCTCTTTCAAGGATGGCCACTCTTGCCCTTATCCTGGCTTGGAATGACTCCTTAGGTCCCTGATTTTCTCCCCCTTTTTGGATTCATCAAGTTTAACTTTTGAAGTTGAGGGTTGGGAGAATTGTCCTTGAAGATGAGCAATCTGTTTGCTGTTGAAGTCTATCTTGTTGGACAGATCATTCATCTTGGTCTTGATCACTCCAAATTGATTCTTGATAGACAGCTCCAAGTTAGCTGTGTATGTTTGGAAGTGATTCCTGATGAGAGTGTTCATCATGTGGTACAGGGGACCCTCTGGGCTGCATAGCTGGTTCAGGTCTATGCTTGTTTGCCCAGGGAATTGGGTAGGCATTTGTTGTGAAGGGGGTGTTTTTGGGAGATCCTCATGTTGTACAGAGGATGCCACTCTAGGGGTTTTAGGGATTGAGTGGGCTTTAACCTGTGCAGGGGTGACTGGCTTCTTGAGCCTGGATACCCCTGAAACAGGACCTTCATAAAGTGTCGTCAATTCAGTAGTTTGTGTTTGTGAAACATCATCCAAATTAATGGAATCATCTGAATCCCTGATGTTGCCCTCAATGAGGACTGTCTCAGTTAAATCATGAGCTGAGCCCAACTCAGTTCTCTCATGAACCTCTTGTTCTTGGTTCTGAGGATTTCCTACTTCAGGCATTAGCCTTCATCAGTAGTTGCCACATCTGAGGTCTTAGCTATGTTACTTCTATCCTCAGATCCACCACTGGGTGGTAACTGAGTAGTAGCAGCCTCAGATGCCCCAAGAGTCTCTAAAATTGGGCTTAAAGACTCTGGTCCACCCTCATCTCTTGGGATAGGGCTAGAGATGTCCACATCCATGTCTGATGTTGTGGTTATGTCCCCTGTTTGTTGTGGTTGTAGGGGACTGACATAATCAGATGGGACCTTCTCTTTTAGCCCAGAGAGAAGTTTGGCAATTTCTATTGCCTCTTGTTCAGAAATTTGAGGGGTTGGTTCAGTAGTTTGGGCAATAGGTGAAATTTGTTGTTCAGCAGTTTCAAAAGAAGAGTGAGTTTCAATAGTTTTTCTAAGTCTTTTTCTTTTGAATAAAATGGTTATGGGTGCTCTTGGTGGGGTTTGAGATGGATGAGACTGAGAGGTGTTTCAGTCTCACCTATTTGAAGAGCAGACTGCTCATGAGCATGTTCAGGCATCTCAACCTCCTGAACAGCTTTTCTTTTGGGTTGGTGGGTTTTTGTCTTTGTTGGCTTGGGCTTTTTGGCTTTTGGTGGTGTGAGTTTGGAAGATGTGGGCTTCAGGGGGACTTGTTGTTGTTCTCCCTGATCATCTTCTGGCCAGGCAGCCGGTTTGTTATGCCTTGAGTATGCTTGTGATGTTAAAGGATTTAAAGTTGAAATTTTTCCCACAATCACCTCATTACCCAGTTCCCCTATTATGCATTGCATAATGAACCTTGGGTACAACAAAAACTTTGTCTTGGTATTATTGTGATGTAACACCAACTCATTGAAAAATAGTTTTGATGCCCTGAATTTAGTTTCATTCACAATGGAATGAATTATTGGTTGAAAAGTGGAGGGCATCTGCTCATAAGACCCTGTTTTAGGACTCAAACACATAATAATATAATGAAACAAAAGCTTGTATTTTGGTTCAAAATATTTTTTGAAGATTGTAGCATGGGAGAGAGTACCTTGATAACCACACTCTGTCATGGTTAGGTGAATATCAGAATTAGCAACATGGTCAGGGGCCGTTACATCATCCAGACCCAGTCTTGTTGCCAGTGTGGCCGGTGTGATGGTCAGTGGTTTCCATTTTATTCTTGAGTTGAGGGAAATGACTTCATCATCCCCGTCACCGTCTCAGCATTGCCCAGAACTCATTCAGAGTTTCAGTGTGAATTGGTGGGTTTATTGTGAGAGCAGTAAAATATTGGGATTTTACGACAAGATCAATGTTCTCATCGTATTGGGACCAACCTTCTTGTTTTTCAAGAAAGGCCCTTTGATTGTGTCCCTGCTTTAGAACGAGAGCCATGTGGTTTGGGTTTTTGATCGAACAGTTGATTTGCAGGTTTAGGTTATTGAGAGAGTTTTTGAGAGAGAAGGAGGGATATTTTGAGTTTGAAAGGAAAGTGTGGAGGAAAAGGTATTTATCAGAAGTTTTAACCGCTTGAATCTTCTTTATTAGTAGTTTTTAACCCGCCTTTGGTTAAAAAATCTTTTTATCAGAGTTTTAAAACTGTTAGGTCAAACCTCTGATGATGGGAAAAGTCAGATTTGCCCTTTTTGACTAAACTGCTGATGAAGGATTACTTCATCAGTAGTTCCCATTTCCTCTTCATTAGTTTTAACAGCTGATGAGAAATGTTTTTATAAATACTTTTATTCATAACTTCTGAAGTTTTATTTATCAGAAGTTACACACTTTTCAGAAATTATCCCCCATACTGATGTTTTGTTCATCAGTAGTTTCTCTCTTTTCAGAAGTTTTGTTTCAGTACTTTTGTCTGTTTTGTAAGTGAACAATGAAAATTTGCAAAATAATAAAATAAACACTTACAAATTTAGCATCCCAAGCATGGATACTAACTTCTGAAATGTTGATGTGTCAAGGGGTTTTGTGAAGATGTCAGCTATTTGATTAGCTGTTGCTACATGCTTCACCTCAATCTTGCCTTTTTCATAGCAATCTCTTATGAAATGGTAACCTGATCTCAATATGTTTGGTTTTTGAGAACTGTACCGGATTTTGAATGATGCTAAATGGCAGATTTGCTGTCTACAAACAAAGGTGTCTTGGTCTCTTTGATTCCATAATCAAGAAGTTGATATTGGAGCCATTGTATCTGTGATGTACAACTTGCAGCTGCAATGTATTCAGCTTCAGCAGTTGAAGTTGCAACAGATGTTTGCTTCTTTGATTGCCATGACACTAGACAGTTACCCAGGAATTGACAACCACCAGATGTTGACTTTCTTGTCATCTTACACCCTGCATAGTCACTATCTGAAAAAGCTGATAACTTGGTATTGCTTGAAGCAGGATACCAAATTCCAAGTGTTGGAGTTCCTTTCAGATATCTGAAAATTCTTTTGACTGCTATAAGGTGTGATTCCCTTGGTGCTGATTGATATCTAGCACAGACACATGTTGAAAACATAATATCTGGTCTAGAAGCAGTTAAGTATAAAAGGGAACCTATCATGCATCTGTACATGGTTTGATCAACCTGTTTTCCTTGATCATCAGGTTCAACTTGTGTGATTGGTTGGTGTCATGGGAGTGGAACATGATTTACAGTCATTTAAAGAAAATTTGTTCAATAATTCTTAACATATTTTGATTGATGTATAAAAGTTCCATTTGTTTGTTGCTTGATCTGCAGTCCTAGAAAGTACTGCAGTTCTCCCATGGTACTCATCTCAAATTTTGATTGCATGAGTTTCTTAAAATCATCACACAGTTTTGTGTTTGTTGAACCAAAAAGATATCATCAACATAAATTTGAACAAGTAAGACATGATTTCCAACATGTTTAATGAAAAGAGTTTTATCAATGGCACCTCTTGTAAAGTATATTTTTGAGTAAAAAGGTGGAGAGTGTATCATACCAGGCTCTTGGAGCCTGTTTGAGCCCATAAAGAGCTTTGTCTAGTCTGTACACCCACTTCAGGATGAGAAGGATCCTCAAACCCAGGTGGCTGACAGACATACACCTCCTCTTTTATTTTTCCATACAAAAATGCACTTTTCACATCCATTTGATAAACTTTAATTTTGTTGGAAATGGCATAGGCCAAAATAACCTGATGGCCTCAAGCCTTGCAACTGGAGCAAAGGTTTCATCATAGTCAATTCCCTCTTCTTGAGAGTACCCTTGAACTACCAGTCTTGCCTTGTTCTTGATTATCATACCAGCTTCATCTTGTTTGTTCCTGAAAACCATCTTGTGCCAATTGGTTTGCTTGTTTGGAGGTAAGGGACAGATTTCCCAGACCTGTTGCTTGTTGAACTGAAGCAGTTCATCTTGCATAGCTTGCACCCAATTATTGTCTTTGAGGGCTTCCTGGTACTTCTTTGGTTCCAACTGTGAAATAAAGGCTGAAAATAGGCAAAAGTTGGAGAGCTGGTTCTGGTAAGAACACCTGAAGCATATCACCCATGATTTGATCAAGTGGATGATCTCTGTGTTCAATCAGTTGTTGTAAACCACTGACAGGTGTAGGTGGCTCTTGTTCTTCAAACAAACTACTGAGGTCTATAATATCTGGTTCAGCAGTTTTAGCTTCTTCAGTAGTTGCAGGTGCTGAAGCAGATGTTTTGAGTTTGGCCTCAGTATTGTTTGATCAGAAGTTTGAGAAACTTCTGATGGTGTTGTAAGTTGACTTAATGACTGTTTGAGGAGTCCATGGTGTAGGATCCTCATCTTCAAACCTATGATCACCATAATAAGTAGGTTTGGAAGAAGTAACAGTCTTTTCAGGTCCAAAGTGAAAGTTGTCAAGGTCAAAGAGTTCAGCAGGATGTGCTGGAATAAGAGTGTGTTTTGACTCATTGAACTTGACATTCAATGTTTCTTCTACTATCCTGGTGTGAGAATTAAAAACCTTGTAGGCTTTTCTAGTTGAAGAGTAACCAAGAAAGTAACCTGAGTCAACTTTGGCAGCAAACTTTGAAATAGATTCCTTGATGTTCAAGATGAAACATTGACACCCAAAAGCCCTGAAAAAGGAGATAAGGGGCTTCAGCCATGAAGAACTTCATAGGCAGTCTTGGAATGTCTCTTGACCACAAGAACTCTATTCTGAACATAACATGATGTGTTACCTGCTTCTGCCCAAAAGTACAAAGGGCCGTCCAGAATCAGCTAACATTGTTTTCTTGCTCCTTCTATAATGTTCGTTCTTCCTTTCTTACTACACCCATTTGATCAAGAGTTCTGAACACTGTAATTGTCTAATAATC